>CAWUGU010000025.1:0-42488 GCA_963921825.1 Erodium maritimum | reverse complement strand
GTCCAGCTTGCTAAAGCTAGCAGATGCTCTCACGGCTGCGGTGCGACGCCCCCGTCGTCCAAGAGGTGAATGTGCGGGTGATGAGAGCGCCTGAAACTCTTCATACTCGCTCAACTTGCGGCCAATCGACCCCAGCTGGCGCGCAATCTGATTGTCCACGGAGCCGGGCGTAGAGCCGCCACCAGAAGCATCAACCACGCGTCGTCGATGAGCCTTTGCAGTTGCAGGGCAGAAACAGGTGTATCGACAATAGGGGTCTTGGGCTTTGGTCCTGGCTTACCCTTCTTCAGGGGCGGCTCACCTGCAGCCTTGCGACGGGCAGCAGCATTGGCCTTTTTCTTCTCCATGACCTTGTCCATTTCGCCATTCTTCCAGCGTGCTACACTGGTTAGCGTTGATCGTTACTGGGTGGACTGCTTACCCTTCATGATGGCCTTCATCTTCTCCGACTTGGACTTTCTGCCGACAGACTTGACCGGACCGGTGCGGTCTTCTGGGCTGTCCTCATAATCTTCAAATGAAGCGTCGTCCTCGTCGTCCTCTCCTGGGGCTGGTAGCGAATAGTCCGTTTGACCCGTGTCATCACGCGAGAGCTTCCTGGCTTGAGCTGCTTGAGGCGTCGACATGGCATCGCTCGGCCCGGATACGCTGATCTTCTTTGCGCGTCCCTTGGCCTTGACCTCTGGTGTCTCTGCCGCTTCGTCGGAGGGAACATCTACGAGCATGAGCCAGGTTCGCAAGCTGAGATCCTACTCACCATCGCCTTGTGGGACACTCGCTGCCACGCCAGTCTCTGATTCATCGTCCGCTTCCTTGCCTTTGCCTTTGGCGGACTCGGTAGCCAACTTTTTCGAGCGCCCCTTGGGTTTTGAGATTTCGCTGGTGACAGTGGCCGTGCCATCGGGCGTGATGACGCCGTAGAGGGGAGCTGGTGGTGCTTCCTCATTCTCCAGCTTGACGCGTCCACCCTTTGGCTTTTTGTTCGCAGGGCCATCTTCGCCAGGGCCGTCAGAGCTGCCCCCAAGCGACGTCTTTCTCTTTCTCTTTATAGAAGCGAGCTCTTTGATCAAATGGTTTCCAAGCTTCATAGGAGTGCCCGTCGACGTATCCTCTGAGACTGCCTTCTTCGGTCTGCCGCCTTTGCTCTTCTTCAACTGCTCAGGTGCTGGAGACATTGTGGCGGAAGAATAGCGGGCGGCTCAGGCTTAGACCTAGATCCAGCCAGGCTCTTTGCATTGGGATCGGCCTGCTTCACACGATCCCACTTTTCCTTCATTCGAAGTGACTGAGCGAGACGTCGTCCACCACCGTCTTTGGCCCAGGAAGCCTTTTGACCTTTGCTCAATCGTTGAGACTTGTCCTCAGGCTGTTCATTCTCGGAAGCCTCAGTCTCTGCAGGGGTCGAGACGATAGCGGCATCCTTCCTCGGACGACCTCCTTTGTGCTTCTTGATGGGCAGGTCGTCGGTAGCCATGTCTGCTTGAGCTTTCTTGCCAGATTGCGCCGGTTCTAGAGATTGAGAATGCCCGCGATCAGCCGTGTCCTCGGTATTGGATCTCGTCTCGTCATTGCGAGCCTCATCCTCCTCAGCCTCAGCTTGAAGTTGGAGTTCTGCAGCTCGTGCAGCGGCTCTGTTTTCAAGCTCTTTCTTACTCGGCCGACCTCCTCTTCGCTTAGGCTGAACAGGAGGCAGAATGCGCGTGTCAGCGGCAGAATGGTAAATCCTTCCGTTCTGGCATCGCTCTGAAGCTCTTCTCGACGAGCAAGCTTCTTTGCGGACGCCCAATGCGTTTGCCGCTGGGAAAGGTGGCACGGGGTTGAGTCGCGACTCAGAGATGCTTGGCGTGACATGTTGCGTATGCGAAGCGGCCGGCCGCTGTTGCTCAGCTCTGGCTCATGAAAATTGTCATCAAAGGAATTGGAGGCTCCAGGGGTATCGTCATCATCCGGAGTCGTGGTATCATCTCCTTCCACCAGCTTCTTGGTTGGATTGATCCGATCTCGTAGTGCACGGCTTGGGCGTCCCTCCAAGACTCGTTGCTTGACGGGATCCTGGGCTCCAATCTTGGACGGATGAGGATTATGTTCATAACCGTACACATCAGCCTCGAGTCGATCTTGATAAGTCTGGCCCGTGTATCGGAGTGCTCTTGGATTTCGGACCACGGGCACGCCGTCCTTGTCCTCGCCCGTCTCGCGTTTGGCAATGTAGCGATCTAGACGCATAAACTCATCCTGCCAAGCGACAAGAGCTTGTTGAGCGTGCTCGAGGATCCGAAAATGCTGCTCGTAAGACAGATCCTCGGCATTGTCAAGAGCTCGAGCAAACTTGTCTGGATCAGTTAGTTTGGGGAGTTTGAGAGAGACGAGAGGCGTCTCTTCCTCGTCGTCGTCGTCGTCGTCCTCTGGCCCGTCGTTGACGCGGAAGGCATTGTACTCTTCGTATATGCCCGCCTCATAAGGATGCGGGAAATTGTCTGGATCATCTGAACAGTATTCTTCCTCTGTCTCATCGACGGCTTGCTGGCCGTCACTTGAGGGTGAGATTGCTGCGGTGGACGAGAAGGCAGGATTTGCGGCATTGGCAGCATCAGGGTGAGCTGCGGTGGCCACGAGCGCAGCATCCATGGCGAGCAGTGGTCCCGGAATAACGCATGCAAGACGAGCAGCACGAGCCGTGAAAGACTAGCACGCTGCTTGAGAATTATCCACGGCTCGACGTTGTGAGCGGCGTGGTGGAAAGTGAATGAGAGATCAAGTGATGAAAACACGGAGGCTGAAAGAGGCGTGAGACTGGCCAGCTAATAGTCCCAATGCCAGCAGAGCATGACCAACTCCCGCGGGCAAACTTTCAAACAAGGACTGGCCGAAGATGCCACAGCCATCCACGATGCACGACTGAAAGAAATAGCAATGCCGGAGAAATGGAGAGACGGGGAGGCGTTGCAAAGAGCAGCTTTGGTCGTCGTGAAGGGAGTTCTGCGAGAGCGCACGATCAAGATGATTTTCGGTCAGTGCCAGGATCTGCCGACGATGACCCGCAGCCAATCGCAGCCGCTACTGATAATGGCCGCAACGAGCAACAGAGACGCCGTCCACGACCACCATCAACAGCTTCAACCTCATCCCTAGGTCAAGCCGTGCCATCACCCCCATTTCCAGCATACACAATGGCCGCCAAGAAGCCAGTTGGCGTCGACGACCTCGACGATCTCTTCAAGGGCATCGAGGATGTCTCCCAGACCCCTGCTGCCGCTGGCAAAGCTCCCAAGACCGCTGGTGCGGGTGCGGCTGCTGCTACTGCTTCCAACGAGGATGATCTCTTCGCCGACCTGGAGAAAGATCTAGCCAAAGAACCTGCTCGTCCGCATACACCTCGCGTCGGTCTCAAGAGCAAGCCAACTCCTCCTCCTGCCGCTGGCCGCGCAAGTGAGGACAAGCCTGCTCCGCGCAAGTCGGCGGACAGCGCTCGATCATACCACAACAGCTTCACGCCCTCTGCTACGAGCAGCGATGCGCCCGAGACGGAGAAGAAGTCGGCCATTCCCGAGCACGAGCCCGAGGTGCACGCGCACGAGTCTGCGAACACGGCCGCAGCTGCGGGGGAGGGTGGTGGGGAAGTGTCTTTGCTACAGCTACCGCAGCCGTGTCGACTGCTCAAGCAGCTGTCAAGGAGTTCCAGCAGAACGAAGAGACGCAAAAGTGGGCTGAGCAAGTGAGAGGAAATGTCGGTGCCTTGCGAGGAATCGGTATGTCAATTGCCCTCAAGTGAAACCTCTCTGACAGCCCTCAGGTGGTGAACTCAGACAACGAGCCCTGCCAACCTTTACAAACATCCTTCACACGCTCGCGCCTCCTATCTCTACGCATGAGCGACTCCAAATTCACATCACTCATGATCTGGTTGGCTACCCATCGCTGGATCCCCTCGTCTATGGTGTTTTTGCTAGAGTAATGTCGCAAGTGGAGGGAGGAGATCTGATGGTCATCCAGCGCGGTCAGGGGTCAACAGCTCGCCGAGCCTCAGACGCAGGATATACAGGTGCTGGCATTGCCGGCTGGCACGATGGACCGTGGTGGCGCCAGAACAATGAGCAACGCGACATTGATCCGTCAAGGGCTTGATTGAGGGTACGAAGCTAGTCCGAGCCAGTGCAGAGGGATATGCCAACGAGTTTTATGCCGCCACTGGGGGACTGGAAAAGGCTGCCCAGCGTGCTACAGAAGTCCTCAGCGAGAGCAACCCTGTTCGCAGCAGCGACATCTTTCTCGCGATCCAAGCCATCTCTCAGGATGCCCCGGTCGAACTGTTTCAGGGTGCTCCCAAGGACAAGAGCGAGGACAATGTGGTTGAGGATGAGGCCGCGGATGAGTTGATCTCGTTTGCGGTCTACCTCCACGATCCTGTTCACAGCATCACTTTCCACAGCTTGTCTCAAGCCGTGCCCGCCAAGTGGATTCGCTGGCTTGACGCTGCGTCGCCTTGACTCCGCTTCCTCTACCTCTGCCAACCAGCAGCAGTCCCAGCGGGGCGGATTCTTTGCTCGCGACGGTGGTGATACGTGGATGTCAAACATGCCCGAGGAGATTCAGGAAATTGTCGAGTCGGGTGGTGTTGATCCCCGCGAGTGGGTTGGTGAGTGGCTTGAGGAGATCTTGTCTTTGAATGTGGGAGTCGTTGCTCAGAGGTATGTTGCTCGTCGTATGGGTGTTGGAGAGGGTGGTATTGGCCGTGGCAAGGCACGCATGGAGGATGTTGTCGAAGATGGTGGGGGAGAGGCTGCCCGTGCCGGTATCATCATCTAGAGAATGATGACCAGCATGTCATGACTTTGATTTCTGCAAGGCTATTGAGATTCTGTTGGCTTCCTTACCATTGTTACGAGCTTGGTAATTGGACAGGTATTCGTCGCGAATCATAATTGGATTTCTCTATGGTGTCGTTTGAGGTTTTCAGATGTGTCGAGTTGATGTGATGCCTCTTTAGTTCATGCTAGACGTTTGATTGGGGATACTGAAGGTCTTCTCGACTCTTTGAGCACTGTCAGCTCTGCTTGAGCCAGTTGTGCTTGAGCCAATCTGTTCGAGGGGATTGCCTCAAGCGTTCTAGCCTCGTAGTTCTATGTAAAGGCCCCTGAATGATTCTAAAGATGCTTGGAGCCGCATCAGACATAAGAAATCTTCAGTCCCAATGTTGAAATCTTAAAGCAGAGAGCAGCATATAGCAGCGTGTGGAGCACACGAAGCTGCTGTTGCAAAAGCGTCTTCCAAAGAAGCCTACAAGATGTCGAATGACTGTAAGAGACCAGCCAGCTTCCTTCAGAGATTATTTCTGAGTGAGTGAAGCAAGACCTTGACTTTCTCAAGAAGTGGATGTCCTGGTTGAAGTATAGGAAACAGTGATGAACTAGAGCGGGTTACTCTCAACCGACTCCTTGAACTTGGGAGCTTGACGGAGCAGATTGTCCGTCACGGTATATTGAAGGATACTTCTTGTAGATGTCACAGCTACGTAAGATGTCTTCAGTTGGTAAAGGCGAGAAGAAGTGATTAGGGACAGGGCATGGAACTTGCACTCTTGACGAAAGAAGTGGAAAGAAGCGGTTTGGTGTCCCATCACAGCAGAGATATCCATGGCAATTCTCAGGAGTTTTCCTTGTGGGATTAGTAAATCTACGAGGGACGAGAGTTGCTGTGCAGTCAGGTCGTGGTTGATGTCGAGTCGAAGATATTTCTCAAGTCACAACCTCTTGATCCTCGATTCACCTACAGATCTTCGTACTTTAATCATACATCATTCCATATTCCTGCTCGTACCTCAATCAAGTTTGTAGCTCATGACAGCAATTCAGTGGTGGCTCATAAATGTCAAATCACTATCAAACTGTCACTCGCAACTCTCAACACATGACAAGCAGCACGCAAGATCCTCGACTCCGAACCTCCGGATTTGATTACAATATCTTATCCGACAGGACAAGAAAAGCACAGCAGAGATGACCAACGGACCATAGCGCTCCTATCATGGGCAAAAAGGGGAAACCCCACAGACTCCCCATTTGAAATGCGGACGAGGACAAGAGAACTCTGTGCACAACTCGCAAAGTCCAAAGGTCAATTCCGAAACCCAAAGTCCAGCAGTTATCCACGCTTTTAGCCGACGCCATTGCGTCATGGCTGGCCATGGTTCTGAGATGCTGGTCCCTGTCTTGTCGACTCGGCCTGAATTGGACCCAGCTTGGGCCCAGCGCAGTGGGGTCGAGGCGTGTAGTTTTCCCTCGGGCTGGGAACGGGGTTGTAAATTATAGACTCGTCAGTTAGGACAACTTTCAGGTACTGTGCAAAGCTGATGGCGAGAGATGGAGAAGCACAATCAGACTTTGCTGGAGAGACTGCGCTCAGGGGCACGTCTTTTCTTCTACAAGCTTGATAAACGGACCTGAGACCAGCTCGGTGGTACAGGAGAACACTCGCTGCCCGGCCTGATAAGATATATGACGGCATCTCCTGCCGGTCTGCACGCCCAGGTCTGCGATCAGGCTTTACACCGTCAGCATCAGCATCAACGGCAGGAAACCGAACAGCAGACAAGCACCGTAGCTAGTCGTGCATGAACCACGCGTCCAGCTCACGTTCGCTCCCGAGGTCTTCTCATTTCCCACATCTCATCGTCTCATTCCAGGGCTTTAGGCGCGGCACCCCTGAATCGTCTGCAGGCTGCACAATCCGGTAGTGACGTCGAAAGCCTGCCTCCCTTGCTGCGCGGGGTGAAATGAGATCTTGGCTGTTGGACGTGTCCAGGCTCTCGTTGGCATGCTACGATGAGGAGCGGGCGTTGGGATGCATCGACACGGAGATGCTGGGAGATAGGGCTGCGAAGAGCCTAGGCATGACGCTGTGCGGACAGGACTTTGTTTGTTCCATTCTCGAGATTCGAGATTTAACCGCAGCAAAAGTCAAAGTTCAAGTTTTGCATTCGTGATCCTATGGTACGCTTATCTCGGGCATGTGCCAAAAAGTTTCATCTCAATCAAGATTCTCAACCCCTTGCCTTGGTCTCACAAGACTTAGCACTAAAGACGTTGAATGGTCTGGAGAAACAAGGCTCGACTTGCCTGAAGAACAGTCGAGTTTTATCACTGTACGTATCTACTCAGCATGCACGGTCTGGAAGCTGAAGATCGTGGAGTGGCTTTGCAGCTCGACTGGATCTCCGTGTCTGATCTCCCGTCCACAGTGCATTACTTGAATAGGAAATTAAAAAGTAGAGAGAATAATAACCGCGAGCCAATCCAGCAAGTCGATTTTGCCATGCCGTCGTTCCGCAATCCCATGACTTTCTTCTTGCCATCCGTGGCACCGCTGATCCATAGAGCATAGGACGCCAGCAGCTGATCTCCATCCAACACAAGCTGAGCTATGCTGGCCAAGTCTCATACAGTACACCAGACGAGAAGACGCAAGCTCAACAGGCTTCCCTTTTCGATCTTGCTCCTCATTCTGGAAACGCAGACAAGAGATGGGCTGTCGTTCCAGTGGATTTGGACCCTTGCTCCCCGCACTACAGCTCGCTGATCGCTGCCCGATAGACGCCTTTGAGATCCAGGGACTTGCACGCTTATAATGTTGATACGAATCTTTAGAGATTGAACAAACATCAAGACGGGCATTGTTTCAAGGCTGTGGCGAGCTGGTGTGGTACCGCAGCTGGGCAACGTATCAAGATTCCCATCTAGAGACTCGACGTGTCTATCAGCGCCGTACTTGTAGACATTTCTTAGGATTATGTAGGGTTGAAACATGTTGCTGATATCTAGCCTGTAACCTTTAAACTCGACTGGCATTGAAGAGAGAGACCCTGTTTGGCTGCTGCTGTCGATCCTTTATGCGGACTGTAGATGCCAGTGAATCAGTAACTTATTCACTTACAATGTTAATCAACAATCGAGTCGAGTTACTGCGGTTACCAGGCACAGCTATCACTCTCATCATTCGGTTACCAGGTAACTTACAGCTATCACTTTCATCATTCACAGGACGTGTCAAGTATACCGGAGTACCACGCGCAATATCAGAGTTCACGTCGACGCCGCGTCCCACACCACGTTTCTCAGGAACTTGAGGCGTACAGGCACAAGTCGACTCGCACTCAAAGCCAGAGGCAAAGCCAAGGCAAAGCCAGGCCAAAGCCAAGCCAAAGCAAATTCACATTCACATTCACATCCACATCCAACCCGGCCTGTCTGCAGAGTAGATTACGAGTTTTGCAAGTGAAGAGCATCTCGGACGAGTTCTCAAGCTCTCGATCCTCGACAAAGAATCGCAACGGACCAGTCACCTAATCGCGCTGCATCTAGCTGCATCCCAGCTTCCAGCACTGCGATCTTGACTGGGAGAGGGTGATATGGAGGCCTACGGTACGGTTTGGCGATTGGTAATCGAGCAGAGACGAGCAGAGACGTAGGAGGCGTGAGGCGTGCTGGTCTGAGAGCGTGCTGGTCTGAGAGCGTGGAGTGCAGTCAGTATGGTAGAGGCAGTAGAAGACTGTGCTGCAGTTGGACGGATTGTTTGCTGGCATCTACTGAGGCTGGAACCACGATGCTTGACCAACTACATTGCTGAACAGTGCGGTAGGTTGGCAATTGTTTACCATTCTAGATTCTTGTCTCAATCAACCTGGAACCTGGAGAAGCTGGGAGATCTGCCGCTTCATGCCATCAACGTCAATCAACGTCAATCAATGACAGCTGTACTGTACACGCACGCGGAGAGCCACCGTATACATGTGTAGTCACGACAGTAACTACCATCATCAGCCATCAGCCATCAGTCCGTGTCCATGATGGCGACTGGTTGACTCGGATCGGGCCAGTCAGGGGACGATGAGCGATGAGCGCGGCAAGATGACGTCTATTGATGTCACTGACGGGCAGGGAGATGGGGAAGAGACAAAGCGCGTGGTGATGGGATGGGATGGGATGGTATGGGATGGTATGGATGGGATGGGAAGAGACATGGAGGCAAGACAATGGAGTACGATTGAACAAGGGCGAGTCAAGCTGATGCTCGTGATGTTGATCAGCTGTTGTCTCTTGTCGTCTCTTGTCTTGTCTTGTCTTCTCTTCCTCTCGTTGACGGTTGGCTTATACGAGGCGGTGGGCTGGTACGAGTATATAACGTGCTGGTAATAGTTATACAGCTGTGGCTGGAATCATTGCATCGACAATCATCATAATAAGTCAACTTGACTTGACTCAACGTGCAATCAGTTACCATCATCCTCCTGCCCGGTTCTGCGCCGTCTCGTGCCGTGCCAGCGTCTCCGCCGCATCATCGACGTCGTCACCACTCTTGATTCATGCCATGATGACTTGACGAGAGATGGGACATGAGTGCCTTGCTTGTGCTTGTGATGCTGGTGATAATGTTGGACTTTTCCAGTTCTCACGTACCTGTACCTTGCATGTATCATACGTGAATCTCCTGTGATTGCCTTCATCTTGGTCGTCGTCTTCGTCTTCATCTTTTCTCTCCTCGACCCGCCACATTAGCTGCCCGAGAAGCGTTGATAAGTTCATCGATCCATAATAAACCCAATCGATCAATCATCAATCAATATCAATCAATCAACTGCAGTAACGCAACTGGACCTGCATTCTACGAGACGGTGCAAGTCAACTCCGTGGCCCGTACTTTGTCATCATCATCGTCTTCACCATCATCACCACCATCATCATCATCATCATCGTCGATTAAACAGTCAAACAGTTAACCAGTCGTCTCTGCTCTTTGTCTCTCTCTCTCTCTCTCTCTCTCTCTCTCTCTCCATCTTCAGTATCTTAGTATCTTCGCCTCTTCTCTATCTATCCGTCTTGTCTTCTCTCTCTCCCTCCCTCCCTCTCTCTCTCCTGCCCCTCTTCTCTCCTCCCCATCCCCAGCGACTATCTTTCCTCTTCTCCTCTTCGACCTCGCATCATTACGTGCGTGCCGCATTCCAACACCTCCAACGACGTCGTGCTGCACCGCGGCTCTTCCTGTTCCTTGTCCTCGTCCTCGTCCTCGTCCTCTTCCTTTCTCCCTCCTCGTCTTCTTCTTCTCTCGCCATCTACCGCGTGTCATCCATCTCCCCTCTCCTCTCCTCATCACCATCCTCTTTTAACCCTCGCCCTCCCGCCGCTCCTCGCCCGACCTTCTGTGAAGGCTTCTGATCCATGATGACTTCCATCGGCCAGTCCATCCGGAATTTAATCAAGCACGGTTAGTCGTCTCCCTTGTCAGAGCGCGCTCCATCGTCTGCCCACATTCCTGGCCGTCGGCACGCCGTGACACGATCATGTCGTGGCCGCAGCGTGCATGCCCTTGCCGATGATGTTGGGCAGAGCATGGCATGGCACGGCACGTCGAGGTGACGGTGACCATACCATCACCACGACCGTCACCGTCACTCGCCCTCGTCCCGATCGGAGGCTCTCTCGTTCTCTCTGATCGCATCCGCTGACGTACCATCATCACACAGGCAAGCAGGCGCGCCAGGCTGAGCCTTCGGGAACTGCCCACCAGAACACACAACAGCAACACCAACAAGCACAAACACACGCACCGCAGCACCAACAACCATCGCAACATCAAAAGGCCTACGATGCGCACACAGCCTCCAAGTCTGTCCCCACTGCAAATCCCGTGATGGCTCCCCCCGAAGTCGACCAGACGGCGGCCTATGGCACCGCGGCTGCACAGCAACAGCAGCAAAAGAAAAAGATTGACAAGGACGAGATCGAGCGCATCGTCCGCGAAGAAACCCTCAGCAAGAACAAGCTGCCCCGATACCCCGGCCTCGAGCGATGGCATCTCGTCGAGAAGATGGCGATGGCGCCTTCAGCAACGTCTACCGTGCCCGCGACACCGCCCTCGAGAACAACGTCGGCGAGGTCGCCATCAAAGTCGTGCGCAAGTACGAGCTCAATGCCAGCCAGGTAAGTTGTCAATCGTCGTCGCCGGCTCTGCCGAGGCACGCTTTCTCTTCTGCGTGCTTTGTGATCCCCTTTCCTCCTGGTGGTGGTGGTCGAGGTCGTGGTCGTGGTCGTTGCAAGCATTTACCAACATTTCGGTGCTCCATAGGGCGATGCACATCTTCATCCGGATTTCAAGAAGCAACCCAAGGTCGTGGAGGTGCGAAGTTTTACTCATCCGTTCTCACTGCCCTGCTCTCACCTCTCTCTCCATCCCGTTGTCTTTCCTCACGTCACCACATCCAGCAGGCAGCCGACACAGACGTACTAACATCCGTCCAGCGCGCCAACATCCTCAAGGAGGTCTCCATCATGCGCCAGCTCGACCATCCCAACATCATCAAGCTGATTGACTTTCACGAGTCCAAGCAATACTACTACATCATCCTCGAGCTGGCCCCCGGTGGCGAGCTGTTCCACCAGATTGTCCGCCTTACCTACTTTAGCGAAGACTTGTCACGACATGTCATTACCCAAGTCGCCCAGGCGCTCGAGTACCTGCACGAGGAGAAGGGTGTGGTGCACAGGTCAGTGTGTTTTGCGTGTTGATGCTTTTTCCCCTCCCCTCATAAGCCGTGATCCCTGTTCCCCACCCAACACCGCGCTCGCTTCGCGACAGCCTCGCTGACGTCATCGCAGAGATATCAAGCCAGAAAACCTGCTCTTTGAGCCCATTCCCTTTCAACCCGCAAAGAACCCCAAACCCCGTGGTCCGGATGACGAGGACAAGGTCGATGAGGGCGAGTTCATCCCCGGCGTCGGTGCGGGTGGCATCGGTCGTATCAAGATTGCCGACTTTGGCCTGTCCAAGATTGTCTGGGATGCGCAGACCATGACGCCGTGCGGCACTGTGGGATACACGGCTCCCGAGATTGTCAAGGATGAGCGGTACTCCAAGAGTGTCGATATGTGGGCACTCGGATGCGTGCTGTACACCCTGCTCTGTGGCTTCCCTCCCTTCTACGACGAGAGCATTCAGGTCCTGACGAGAAGGTCGCCCGCGGACAGTACACGTTCCTGTCACCCTGGTGGGACGACATCTCCAAGTCGGCCCAGGATCTCATCTCGCATCTCTTGACGGTCGATCCCGAGAAGCGATACACCATCAAGCAGTTCCTTGAGCACCCCTGGATCCGCAACACCAGAGAGCCCACTTATGCAGCTCACGATGCACCCCCGATTGCGACGCCTGCGGTCGAGCGTCAGAAGCAGTTGGGTGGCAAGGCTGCTCCCGCCTTCAACCCTGACCTGCTCGAGTCGCCTGGCTCCAAGCGTATGGACTTCCGTTCTCCGGGTGCGGTCAACCTCCGCGAGGTCTTTGATGTCGGTTACGCCGTGCATCGCCAGGAGGAAGAGGCCAAGCGCCGCAAGAACTTCCCTCAGGGATACAAGGGTCAGGCTGCCTTTGGCGGCCTCAACCCCATCGACGATGAGATGGACGAGAGTGATGCGGCGGTGCCACCGTCTTCCAAGGTGCCCAAGCCCAGAGAGTCTGATGTGCACCAAGTGGAACAGTCGCTCCGCAACACCAACCTCAACCCAGCCGCCCACGCTCGCCAAGCCGCTGCACCCCGTCAAGCTGAGCAGAGAGGCTATGGCCAGCACAGTCCCGCCGTTGCGGCAGCGGCTCGCCAGCAGGTCCGCAACCGCAACAAGGGCGCCTTTGAGCTCAACCTCGATGAGCCAGCATTCTCGGCCGTCGTGGACAAAAGCCCACGCCTAGCAACCTGCGCGACATGACGACGGTGCAATAATCTTTTACATACACATTGCGAGCACGGATCAGATACGATGGGAGTTATATCATGGAATATGGGTTTTGTTTTCTTGCCATGGCACACGTTACCCTTCGATCAGCTTGGTACAATGACGGAAGACTTAGACAAGAAAGTTCTCTGTACATTTTCCGCAGGCTTGACGATGCAGAAGCCTTTTCCGCTTACTTCACTACACGCTGATTCGAATCTGAGTGGTTGGGCGACATCTTAGGATTCCGTTTCTCTTTGTTCTTTCGTCACTTGGTTTGGCTGTACTGGGTCCCGCAAAGATATACACTTGCGAGCATAGTTGGGCATGAGTTACATGAGGCGTACGGCTTCGGTTGCTAAGAATACATTAGTTATTGACAAGCACGTGTGTGAGAAGTGCCTTGTGATTGACCTGATTTAGTTTTTATCGTACAGAGAGTGTACATGTATAGACGAATACGAGCAACTTGTCACTTTCACGCAGAGCAGCCTGAATAGCGAGTTAGAACAGATTTTCAATCCCGTGTCCAATCCTGTATCCAACCTGTATCAACCCCTTGAATGCTTTGTGCTTTAAACATCTACGCACCTACGCGGTGACTCTCAGGGGGTCCGAGATAACTATCCCGAAGACCACCCAAGTCCACGAGCACCTTTTGCAGCACGACGCCAACATCCAGCAGCCAAATCCTAATCTCATGGGCTCCAGGGCTCTGCAACGACTCGTGCCGCGTCACTGTCGTATTACCGCTGTTCAATCCCCACACGGCATCCACGACGGCCTCGGTCCAGCCCGCTGGCTGCGTGCCGGGCACGGCATTGGGCACAAACTGCACGACCTGCGGCGTCTCATCGTCGACGGCGATCGCGTAGCGCAAGGGGTTGGCGTCTTCTTGAAAGTTGAGCGACGGCGACAGGAGCAGCGTGATGTTCCCCGTCGCGGCGCTCGCGTTGACGCTGCTGAACGTGTAGATGGGATACCGAAGGTACGGCGCCGAGGAATCTGCGGCTGACAGCGACGGCGTGCGTGGTGGGGACAGCGTCACGCCGGAGAGCGTCTTGCCATAGTTTGGGAGCGTCTTGTAGTATGGTCCTGTCGAGGAGGAAGACGAGTTTGCTGCTGCGGCGCGTTTGGTGGCCTTGACGCCGTGGTCGTCCTCGTCAGTCGACTTGAAGACGGACCGGGATCGAGCTGACGCCGGAGACGCAGACGCAGAAATGTAATGCTCGGCCTCAAAACTGACATGTCCATCGCTCTCGACAAAGCCGGCCGTGAAGCTCTCAGGCACCTGGGTCACGTTGATCGGCAGCTGGACCGAGGGCGCGCCAAAGTTTCCCCAGGCACAGTCGGAGCCCAGCGTCAGCTTGACGGCCGTGTAGTTGGGCGCTGCGGGCGCCTGGGTCCAGTCGACGGAGATGTAGACGCGAGTGTCGGTCGTGACATTCGCATCGCTGCCTGCCGCGCCTCCAGAAGAGACGGTGCCTGCGCTCGGCGATGCGCTGACCCACGAAGCCGACGAGGACAGGTTCCACGAACAGGTCTTGGGACCGCGCGAGAAGACGTCGATCCAGCGCGTGGCCGGCCCGTAAGGGTCCATAGCTGGGAGAGTCAGAGAGTTGCTTGACAGAGCGTGGAACATCTCGTCTCCTGGCACGCTGGCATTGAGTCCTTCCACGGCCAGACCGACGTAGCCGGCGAGAGACTCTTCGTAGTCTTGGACGTAGTAGATGGGAGGGAGAGTATTGCGCATGGGTTGTTGCCTGGTATTGTCAGTATTGAGTGGTGATGAGATGTGTGAGGGCTGTGGATGAATAGGGGTAATAGGAATAACATGAGAAGGAGACAAAAGGCCATGAACAACACATGTATAGAGATAGGAGCAAACAAGTCTTACCAGTATTGATAACCAAGATGTGTCTGGTCAACGATATGATTCCACTACAATGGTCAGCCTCATCCTCACGCCTCACGCCTCTCGTCTCATCACCTACCTTGCCGTTCAGAATCGAGTGGTAGGTACTCGTCAAGTTCCGGTCCTGATCAAAGTCTGACAGGATATTCGAGGCAACGTCGTTGGTACTGCTTCTCCGCTGAAGAGCGTACAGCAGATTCTTGGCTGCGCCGATGTGAATCTGGTAGACGGTGAGTCCAGCCAGCACGGGATGCAGCACGAGTTCAAAGAAAGCAATCTGTGTCTCCTCATCGAGGGTATCGTAGATGGCCAGCGCATCTTCGGCGAGCGTGCTCCATTCCGCCAGAACGGTATCGGCTTCGTTGTAGTTGATCAGGCTGTAGATGCTCGGATCGAGGAGCTCGTACTTGCGTCGTGCCGCGTACCGTCCATAGCGATCCATGATGCTCGACGTGTTGGCTGCCACCGCTGCGCCGAATTCACGAGCGGCCCAGAGCGTCGTCCAGTCCGAGACGGTGTCGCTCGTCCACTGGTCAACATCATAGGCCATGTCGATGAAGTGGCTGATGGGCAGCTCGAGATTCTTCAAGTCGCCGACGTTGACGATCCAGATGTCTCGCGCACCATACGCGTACGCGAGCTGCATCTGCTCCGCCGTCTTTTGAAGCTGGATGGTATTGATCCACTTGTAATCGCGAGGATCGCCCACGAAATCAAAGTGGTAGTAGACGCCAGCACCGCCGGCACGACTCGTCTCGTTGGCGAGCGGGAGGCGCCGCACATTGCCCCAGTTGTCGTCGGCCCAGAGAAGCGTGACATAGTCTGGGACCGTGAGGCCTTGCTCATAGTATCCCTGGACTTCCTTGTACAGACACCACATCTGGGGAACGTCGCTGACGGGCATGTTGGAAAAGACGTCTTCAAAGATGGCAGTCTGGTTGGCGATGACGTTCTCGAGGACCTGGATGGCTCCAGTCGAGGTGGATACGAGAGCCGTATCGCCATTCCCGCGCATGGAGATGGTGAAGAGACTGTTGTTGAGGTAGGGAGCTGCACGCTGAGCTCCGTAGAGGAAAAAGGGGTAATGCTGTTGTTGTTGGTGTCCCTAGCAGATCAGCTTTTGGATCCAAAGACTTCCTATGGCCTCAAGGATTCAAGCTTACCATTCCCATTCTCCCACACCAAAAGTGTTCCATTCCTTTGTTGAGCGCATCATGGGCTCGGTGTGAGAGGTTCCCATGACAACCGCATGAGCGTCTGCCAAAGGCTGATTCTCGTAATCGTCGACATTGAACATGCTGTTCCACATTGACGGCCAGAGATAGTTTGGCCTTGAGACGGAGGAGCAGCTCAAACAAATGAGCATGAAAGTACCTTGTAAAGGCTGGGCCGTAGGCGCTCTGTTCCCAGTTGTTGCTCGTCAAGTCAGTCGAGATTCTGATTCTGCGGCACGACTTACTTCACCCAATTGGTCAAGCCGGGCTGCTCGTCATTCAGAAAGACTCCACGGTACTTGACACTCGGAGGACCTTGCACTTTGGTAGTGTTGAGAGCAAAAACGGTGTCGTGCTTCTTTGCAGGAACGTCGGCAAAGTAGTACCACGGCGAAACTCCAATCTGCTCGCTGATGTCGTAGAGACCTATGTCTGTTAGTAGGGGCCTGATGATCAGGGTTATGCTCACCATAAATGGTACCACGAGGAGTACTTCCAACAATCACGAGAGCCTGGTCAATTCCTCTAGCGGGTTATCGATAAGAGCAGTGGTATAGCTCTCCCATTGCCCTTCAATGGCGGAGACATCAATCTTCCCTGACGATACGATGGAGTCAATCGTTCCAGAGCTACCGAGTGTTCCCACAATCATGACAGTAGTTGCATTGCTACCCCCATTGTAAGTGGGACCGGTGAATGTGACTGCAGCACCAGTGGTGTACTGTTCATTGTAAGCAACATGCATAGCGGGCTCACAGTCAAGTGAACACAAACTTACCACTGTATTGTTCGTTGGAGGATGATACGCATAGACTTTTGCTGCGTCTGTCGTCGAGCTACCAGCTGACAAGCTCAGGTTCGTGCCCGTCACTCTGCCAAAGTCAACGGCGAGATCACCCGCAGCTTTGATGACTCCCCACCAGTCATCGTTTGAGACCAGAATCTGTTTAGAGCTTCCCGAAAGCTGAAGAGATCCAGCAGTTGCATTGAAAGAGTTGTAAGATTTTGACCCAGTGCATCCACTAACGCACCAGGCAATATAGACAGTAGGAGAAACGAGAGCTTCATCCTGAATGCGGTGCTTGCGTGAGACAAGTAACAGTCCTCTGCTGGCTAATGATAAGAGCTATAGAAGAGCTCCCAGGAAGCAGACAAATACTTTATACCGGCAAGAAAACCGCTCGTCCGACTTGATAGAAGCTCTACCGTATCTCAACAACGTCCCATGCCCCGCAGATCCATCTGGCAGCGACATGGCCGGGTAAAATCAGTGACAGGACGGGGAAAAGTGCCGTACGCATGAAAGAGACAAACATAGCAATCCGGACACAGTGCACCGGCCGGCCTGCCGAAGATCACAGAAAATTACAAGTTAGGCAAACCTGTAAATGCTGGGGTAGGAAGCGGGGATTTTACTCGATTGCGGGGCAGGTCGGCATCTTGCAGATCGCCAGGTCGACAAATCGTCATCATTCTCGATGAGACGGATAGCTATATTTTAGCCTAAAGGAAGAAAAGTGAGGGAAGTTTATGCAAACATCCGTATACCATCAAATGTCAAGTCTGGATACGTGATGGAACTCTGCTCAAAGAGAACAACTTACAGAGCTTCGGGTAATCTCAATTGCTTAGGCACGCAACAACTATTTGCATTAGCTGGATCAACCTTCACGTTCAGAACCAATCACTCAGCAACTTGAAATGGAAAGCTTATTGTAGCTACAAAAGACATGTCATGACAGAAAGCGCCAACGTAAAGACTTACAAACGCCAGGGTGTGGAGCTTCATTTCGCTCTACCCTTCAAAGACATTGCGCAGATTCCTATCAACCTCACTCACCAGTGCCTCAATTTTTGATGGGCAGTTCTGCTCAGATATGGCCCATTCCACGTATCTGCGAGAAATTAGGTGGCAGCAAATGGCTTGAAAGAAAAGTCATGTGGCCACCAGTGACTTAACTGCAGTCTTGATCGTAATTCCACCACGACCCTCCGGGTTGAAACGTTTCGAGCGAAGTTCGTTATGAGGATGGGCTGTCTGTTCCGTGGCCTATGCACCCACGGCTGTCTCATTCGTGGCTTCGGGAATGAAAGCGTACCTGGGCATCTGTGCCATCTTTTCTTCAGGACTGACCTCCTTGTCCGAGTAAACCATGCGCATCTTGCTCTTCTCCTTCTTAGACTTCTTGTCGGTGGTCTCCGTGGGTGGTTTGGCAAGTACAGATTCGGGGTGTGGAGGAGCATCTGCAGGTTTAGCAGCTTGCTGGGCATCATCAACCTTCTTCGGCGGATTGCTTGCAGCTTCTGCTGCTCGGAGAATCTCGTCAATGTTCTTGTCGATGTCGTCGCGCTCTCTCATAGGAGTATCGTTCGAGCTTCCATTAGCACCAGAATCTGCACTATATCCCTGAGCGTAAGGGTGGTGAGCTGACATAGCTGGGTTTTGATGATCTGGAGCCCTCCAGCCATTGTTCCATCCGCTGGCTGGTACCGGTGGACCTTGGCCAGGATACGGGGGTGCGTAGGGCTGGCCAGGCGGTCCACTGAATGAGGGTCGTTGAGGCAATCCAGGTGCAGCTGGAAGTCCGGGTGGCCGAGCAGGCAGAGAACTGTTTGAGGGTGAATGAGCAGAGGAGGGTACTGGGAAAGCCTCCGGGAGGGGAACCTGATGTGTATCTCACAGGTCCTCCAGGATATTAGGCGGCTGCTGGTATCCAGCAGGAGGAGCGGAATATGCTGGCTGAGGAGCCGCATACTGAGGTTGTGGTGGATATCCTGGTTGCTGCGAGTATGGCTGCTGGTAAGCTACTGCTGGCTGAGCGTATGGCTCTTGCACGTAAGCACCATAGTTCGCACCTTGAGCACCGTTGAAGGGTGTCTGGGGAGTCGAGTAGGCCGAAGCGTTCTGCGATTGTCAGCGAGGTAATAGCAAAGTCAAACATGACATACGTAGGCAACCGGACTCTGTCCGACAACAGGGCTCTGCGAGTGGCTCTCGAGGGGAGTGTTCGCTCCGCTGCTGGCACCACCTGCTGCAGCTTGCTCAGCTTTCCGTGCTTTATGCTCAGCGAGACGCTTCTTCAGATCCGAGCTGGATTCAACCTTGGGACGCTTTGCGCCATTGTCGCCATCCGTTTTGAGGCCGGAATTGCCCGTAGCTGCGCGACGCTCCGCTTCAGCCTGGTAGTAGGCCTGGACGAGTCGCTGCTTGTGCGCATGGGCAATCTCGTCTGGATTCCCTCAATTCCAAAGATCTCGACATCTAGAGAAGCTCGGTTGGGCAGCGCGTTTTCGACAGTAGTCAGAGTCTCTTTGTGGACTTGGTTCATGTGGACAGACAGACCTGCGACAATCAGTACGGTGGGCTGGACGCGCCGAGCGACACGACTTACCTCCTGCAGTGTGCAATCTTCGACCACAGCGCTCACACTTGAAGTGCTTTGCCTCTGGTGTGTGATCAGAATATTCAGGTCATCAAAATCTCGCTCACCTGCGACAGGTTAGTTCAACGAGGCCAGGACAGGAGGATCGGGCTGACGTACAGTAGTAGCACCATGGTCGCGCGAGGATCTCCTCGATATCGGGATGACCGCGCTTCTTCTTTCCCATGATGGCGATGCGCGATGGGTCAGATTCGAGACAAATTCAATGCGAAGGGAACAGGAGTCGAGGCGACGTGAATGAGAGGGAGGGGGGAGGGCGAAGAGGGTGAGGCACTGTACCCTTGCGTTGATGGAGATGATGAGTCGGGAATGTCGACGACGACCGAAGCACAAACTGCAGTCAAGGCTAAGTCACGTGGAGGGCGCACGGGCCAAGTCTGTCATCTGTCGCGTTGGACAAGAATTTTCAAAACTTCAACTTATCTCCTCATCTCCTCTTCATCTCCATCTTCATTTTTCCAGAGTTCTGTGTAGGGCTCATTCCAGCTCTTGATGACGCGTTTGACGTGCTCTGTGGTATCTACAACAGCCGTGACGTGTCCCGTCCACCAGCAATACGTCTCGTGTCGCTGGCTAGCGATCGTGATCTCGTTCCCCTCAACGGTAGGTCAGGATGACGGATAACACTTGAGTCGGGAGGAGAGTCGACGGTTTGTGATGAGAAGGGAGAATGGACGCGTCTCAAAGTCTTTCTTGCTGTTGAGTTCAGTTCCGTTCCCTGGATCTACGGATCGCGACTATTGTGTTGGCAGCACCTTGCATCAATCACTCTGCCTCGGCAAATTCATGAGATCCTCTTCGGAGGGCTCGTTGTAGGAACTGCGTCTTGTGGTTGCTGCAACGAGGGTTGAGAAAGAGGGAAACAGTCCTTCGGATTGTTTCTGTTGAATGTGTTGCGAGATCGATCATGGACCTTCATAGTCCACGCTTGTTTCTCTTCGGAGATCTTTTCCACACGAGCGTGGCTCCTTGCGTGCCAACATACCAAGATGACTTGCTGGTTTGCCAGTCAACTTTAATTAGATAGGCTGTCTGGATCTTGACCGGCAGTTGGGGAACTCGTACTTGATGGCTTGATCTTGGTACGGCTGGTGATGCTTGTCAGCGCAACCAAAACACCCTATCAAGGATCTTGCAGTTCATGTGAAGACGGCTCGGGCGATTGGGCCGCCGAAAATGCTTAAACTTGATTCTGTTGCCATCTGCAAGCTGCTCAACCTCCAGCATATCGTAAAACCGGCTTTGTAGGTGGGAGATTGCGGGACTACAAGTACGTATCTCGCAAGGACCACGTCGTGTTGACCACCGTCTCCTTCTAGCCAGTAACGTCACCAGGACCCCACGCCTACGACATCCCAGTCAGCCTTCTGCCTTTCCATATATCTTGTCGTCTGCCCAACATTCACCTGTGCCCCAAGATTCGAATGAAATGCTGTCATTGAGATCAAAGGCTTTCAAGTTTGCGGCTACTGCCAGAAACTCGAGGATTCCGACAGCACGATACTTCAACTCCAGCACAAGAACTGATACGTCATCGAAGCCGCCAACCATGGGTGAAGGGAAGAAGACATCGAAATGGGATCATCTTCCTTTGTCGACCGAGGGACCGATTGATTGTGCCATTACGGTAAGCATCTCGTGTCAAGAAACAGACGTGCTGTGTTGACAGTGCTAGGGAACGGCGCTGCTGAATACTCCCTACCTGAACAAAGGTGCTGGCTTTACGAAAGAGGAGCGCGATACCTTTGGCCTGACGGGTCTGTTGCCGCACAATGTCCAGTCTTTGGAACAGCAAGTCAAGAGAGCGTATGAACAATACTCTAGTCGTCCAGATGCACTTGCAAAGAACACTTTCATGACTTCCCTGGCCGAGCAGAACGAAGTACTGTACTATCGAGTAAGTGTCGTCGATAGATGAGGGACATTGCTCATGAAGCCAGGTCATTCAGGATAACCTAAAGGAGATGTTTGGCATCATATACACTCCAACAGAGGGTGATGCCATCCAAAACTATTCTCGTCTTTTCCGACGTCCCCAGGGCTGCTATCTCAATATCAATGACCTTGACCGTGTCGAGCCTGATTTGGAGCAGTGGGGAAACCCTGATGACATTGACTACATTGTTGTCAGTGATGGAGAAGAGATTCTTGGTCAGTCACCTTTTGTTATTATCCAAAGGTTCTAATTTGTGCAGGTATCGGAGACCAGGGAGTCGGCGGCATACTCATCTCGGTCGCCAAATTGGTTCTCATGACGGTCTGTGCCGGGATCCATCCCAACCGCACTCTTCCCGTTGTGCTTGATTGTGGAACAGACAACGAGGAGCTTCTGAATGACGAACTGTACCTTGGACTCAAGCAGAAGCGTGTTCGAGGAGAAAAGTATGACGAGTTTGTGGACAGATTCGTCTCAAATGCCCACAAGCTCTATCCCAAGGCTTACATTCATTTTGAGGACTTTGGTCTTACCAACGGTAAGCCTCTTGTTTTACATCAAGACTTAAACTGACATTGAAGCTCGACGAATCCTTGACAAGTATAGACCTGAACTTGCCTGTTTCAATGATGACGTCCAAGGAACTGGTGCAGTCACCCTCGCTGCAATCATGGCAGGTCTTCATGTCTCGGGCGGTAAACTCGAAGATGCTCGCATTGTTATCTTTGGAGCTGGCACTGCAGGAACTGGTATTGCTGATCAAATTCGGGACGCCATTGCGACGGAGAGCGGGAATTCCAAAGAGGAGTCTGCAAAACAGATTTGGTATGACTATCAAGTATCTTTAGTTCAAGCTAACAGCAACAGGTGTGTGGATAAGCAGGGTCTACTCCTCCAAAGCCACAAGGATGATCTCACCCACAGTCAAGTTCCTTACGCAAAGGCGGATGAGGACTGGAAAGATAAGAACACTGAGAGTCTTGCAGATATTATTCGCGAGGTCAAGCCGCATGTGCTTATTGGTACTTCCACAAAACCAAACACGTTCACAGAAGAAGTCATTACAGAGATGGCCAAGCACGTGGAACGTCCCATTGTGTTCCCTCTTAGCAACCCAACCAGACTCCACGAGGCTCAGCCTGACGACATCAACAAATGGACAAAGGGCAAGGCGTTGATTGCAACTGGCAGTCCCTTTGACCCTGTTGAATACGAAGGCAAGAAGTACATTGTTGCCGAGTGTAACAACTCGACCGTCTTCCCCGGTATTGGACTGGGCTGTGTTCTTAGTCGAGCTCATCTCCTCAGCGATGCCATGATTGTTGCCGCTGTCAAAGCTCTTGCGGCACAGAGTCCGGCTCTTAAGAACCCAGACGACGGACTGCTGCCCGATGTTATTGATGTTCGCGACATTAGCGTACATATCGCTAAAGCTGTCATCAAGCAGGCTGTAGAGGAGAAACTGCATCGTCAAGATGGTATCCCTACAGACGACAAAGAGTTGGAAGAATGGATCCGGGTACAGATGTGGAGCGCCGAGTATCGTCCGTTACGCTACGTCGAGAAGGAGAGTGCATCTCGATTTGCCAAGGGTCAGTTAGGAACTGCTGGAGCGCCTCATGAGCGTCGTGGTCAGCCTGATGATGCATGATGGGTTTGATGTTTTCTGCTTCGGGAGTTTGAATGGTTCTCAGTCTCTTTATATATTGTCGCAGCCATGTGCAAGGTGGCCAAATTGTTTTACAAGCGCCAACATGAAGGTAGCATAGATGTTTTAATTGATATATTGAAGCAACTAAAAAAATGCCATACTTCGTGATGACTCGTGTGAGCTGCCGAATACATTCAAGTATCTATTATCAAACCATCTAGCACATCCAAGTGTTAATCAAAAGTCTCCAAAGCCTGAAGATTGAGAAATAGATAAATCTCAAACACTCTTTCCGTTCTTCTTGTTTGAGTAGAAGTTTCTGTGTTTCTTGTTGCTAGATCGCTTGCAATAGCCGCTCTGTCGAGAAAGCTTAACCGTTTCTCTCATGTCAGATACTGCTTGTTGCATACCAGTGGCAATCTGGGGACGAGTAGTCAAGTGACTCTGACGCTGGGTGTCCAAAGCTTCAGAGCGGATTTCACTGAGAGCAGCCGCAAGGTTGGGGTGATTTTCCTCGAGTGAGGTTGCAGTTGGTTTGTTGTCCTCGGTGGCGACAGTTCGCGCTTGATTGTTGCCCAGATGGCTTCTGTAAAATTCCTGAACTTGTGAAGACTTAGGAAACTCTGCAGTGTCGACATAGTCCTCGGGAGCCGTCTGATTGATGGCAGGACTGAACTGTGCCGAGCTGGAGGTATGGTGGGACTGAACAGATGCCGAGCCCCAGCTGGCACTTCGAGCAATTGAACCTAAGTTAGGATTTCTGGCATTCGTAATAGGTCCAATAGAGCAAGTAGAGCCAACTGGGCGAGAAAGGCGTGCAGGGCGGGCAAGACGGGTAGAGCTGGGTGCCAGTGACAGTCTGTCGAGATAAAAGTCAAGACCAAAGTCACGAAATTGCTCGCCAACGTGACGGGCAACATCAATTTCAAAGTTCCTGTATCCAGGAACAGCTGAAGGATCATAGCGCCAGAACATCCAGATTCTCTGGGGTGCTTCGTATGTTGCAAAGCCAGTCTCAGTCTTGCCATGGATAGTGGTGTGGTAGGCACGACGAACCCAGGTTCTCATGATTGGGTAGGTGAGGTTTTCAAAGTTGCCGTGATGAACGCCTTCAACTCTCAGATCCTCTTCAATGACAGGAGTAGGATTAGTAGTGGCTTTCTGTGTTGTAATCTTGTCCTTAGCAGGGCCCATGGTGGTAATGTAAGAGGTGAGCTTGAGGTGCTTGAATGAGAAAGACTCGACTAACAGAGAAATGGTGAATTCTAGAGATATCTCTGCGGTCTGAGTGGTAGATTGACTCAAAAGATAGTTGTGTCCACAGTGTGTTTGAGAAGATGGTGGTGCGTGAGATTGAGCTGTGGGTATCGTCAGCTTTTATGTTCATGGGGGGAGTGCTGCTGGCCCAAATCCCTTTCACGAGATAGACGGCTCTTTTTAAATATTCCTAATTGGTGGTTATGGTTTGTTACTTGGCTGGGTTGAGCTTATTGGCATACGCCTTTGGTAGACTACTGTAGACAGCACGGAGATTGAACCTGCTGCGTGGACAGTTAGTTGACCGCTCATATTGTCTACACAGGGGGCTCCCAAGTTGCCTACAAAGAATTGGCTTCTTCTACATATACCGCGTCCCAACATCTAACTAGCTTCTTAAAGCCATCTGAATGGCTGACCTACGATACTTTGAGTCGTTGAGCAGGGAGACTGTTCAGAAGACTCACTGCCACGAGTGACAATGTTGCTTTCAAGTTTCGAGATCATGCTCGGCTTTTACAACGAACTGCTGCGCTTGATAGAAATTATACTCTACAGTACGCAGCTGCTAAAGACTTACTGGGACTGCCTTGAATACGAGGTCAATCTTGCATCATCTTTCGTGGAGAAAGCATCGCAGCCCCTCCTGCACGAGACCTACAGCAATCCCACCAGACTGCGGGCAGGTGCAATAAACCCTGATTTGGCCGTAGTCTCAAAAAACCCTGATTAGGCCCGCCCATGTGGTCGATAGGAGGTCCCTGCCAGAGTTGCTGCTTTTCGATACCAGCCGCACTAGACCGTTCTAGTCGAATGTATAGTTCTTGGCGCAGTTCCTGATTGAGCCTCATATCATCGACCCCGCTCAAAGACTTTTGTTCCCATTTAAGACATAACATCTGCACTAAATCTGGAGAGAACTAGAAGGAGTTTACATTGGGGGGCTCACGCTGGGGACCGCGTGGTTGAACGGATTGAAAGGGTCATCGAAGCTTGCAACTGATTTCCTTCTGCCCTAGGCGTTGAAGTCTAATGATCCGCTCTGTCAATATTTCCCAATGATCTCATTCCCTCATCTGAATGTTAGGAGACTCAGCTGTGCAAAGGTCTGGTCACAAACTCAGTCCGCAGGGTCTGGGACTTGTAGCTTCAGCCTCCGATCTTGATTGGGAACAATTTCGAAATATATTCCGTTCACGATGTTCACAAGTCAATCAAACCTTCTTCTCGACTTCTATATAAAAAAGACTCTTGCTGTGTCTCTGCTCTCCCCTCCTCATCTTCACATCCATACAACATCCTACAATCTTAACAACGCTCAACATCTATTGAACATACCATAAACCTCTCAATCGTCAACCATGATCTTTCAGTTGATCGCAGGTGGTGCTAAGTGACATCCCTGGTTTATCCAGCTTGTCACTTGCTTCCGGTCGACCATCAACCATATCCACTCGTCCTCGAAGCACCTCCAAGGTCTTTAACTGGTTGAAAAAGTTCAACTCCGAGACCTTTGATCAATCCCAGGATAAGCAAACACGCATTGCTGATATCAAGAGCAACAATGCTATTGCCTACACTGAGGGTATTGAGAAATCCTCAGACTCTGCACTTCTCTCTTCCATCGCCTCCTTGACGGTCGAGTCTGAGCCTTTCTTCAATGCCGTTGACGAAAGAGAATCTGTTGATTCATCTCAACGCTTCAAGAACACCAGTCTTACTGAGAGATTCCTCGAAGGTCAAGCCAGCTACCCCTTGTTTATTCGACCTCGCATGCTGCCTACCATCTATCCCGTGGTGGACAGACCTACCCAGTTCAGAATGGGACTCGAGAGCCTCGACGAGGAATTTGCTCACCATTTCCCTCACGCGGCTGTGAACAAGTCAAGTACTGAGATTAGCACCCAGCCCATTCACCCTGGGGCTTTATACTTTACCCCGTCCAACGACTGCCCCCAGTACGTTGAGGTCATTACTCCCACTCACTGCTGGGATCCTGTCGATCGTACCCTGAACATTGTCGACAACCCTCGCTGGTTGGAAGACTTTGAAATCATGCTAGGCTGGACGGAAGCCGGTATATCTGTCAAGTCTCGACTGCCTCCTCCCGTACAGCCGGATCAATGCACCCATCTCATGAAGGTTGAGGCTATTACCGATGAAGACGAATATGCAGCAATCAAGCACTGGATGTACGCAAGTGGCAGAGCCTGCGAGACGAAGTGGCTCAACCCAGCTCCTGAGGAAATGAAATGGGATGTTCTCTACAGAATGGAGTATCCCAATCGAGCTTACGACGATGCCCGCGGCAATGGCTACATCTTCAGATGCTCTTTTGGCTACGCCATCAAGGACCCGGTTACAAGAGAGTTTTCCCTCCAAGCAGCATTCGACCCATTGCATAGCAATCTTCCCATCCCCTACAATCCTCAGATTGTCGACAGGAAATGGATTCCCGAGCTTCATCGCTGGTGCTACGTCTGGTGGGATGACAAGTCCATTGGTCCATTTGATGCCTCGAGATCCCTCCGCCGTACCCAACTGGGAGATGCGCTACTTTCGTCTCTTCCAGTCTGCCCTCATCAAGAGCTTCCAAAAAGCCAGATCGCTCGAGGGTATACAGGAGCTCACTGCAAATTACGAATTGTCCCTCTTCTACAAGGGAAACTTCTTCTTCCCTCCTACCAA
Organism: Erodium maritimum; assembly: GCA_963921825.1. Taxonomy (NCBI): domain Eukaryota; kingdom Viridiplantae; phylum Streptophyta; class Magnoliopsida; order Geraniales; family Geraniaceae; genus Erodium; species Erodium maritimum. Next base: position 15,629 of record CAWUGU010000025.1, on the reverse strand, counting down.
CCCATATTACGAGGGACTGAGGAGAAGATTTGGCAATCCTGTTGTCATTCATGACTCCACTATTGCTTCGTACTAAATGCCAGGTAGAAGCTCGGAGTACTCGGCTCGCATTGGTACTGGTACGAATTGGAGTCTACGTCGCTTATGTATTTGTGGCTTTGGCCTTGTATGTCTTCCTCAGATGTTGAATATCCTACAGACCCACGAATCGCTTGATGAAAGCCAGGTGCGTTCTCAAGACGTTTTTGGGGCTTTTGAGGATACTATCATATAGATTGGTATTGGTCTGGTCTGGCCTGGTCTGATTTGGTTGTTAGATATCCTTTGTATTCAAGTCAATGTGCCAAATGAATTTCATTAACCCTAGATGTGCTGCTGTGAATTGTCCTGCTTCATGTTTCTATCCATAAGCTGAGTTTATAGGAATGATATCTTTTAGATGTGAGTGAAAAGCAATGTCCCAACTCTGTCAGCCTTCGAATATGAACCAGTTGCGCTTCTGCTAATTAACCCCCCTTGGTCTGGCGAATACCTGTGTTCAGAACCGAGATCTGTGCCATCCAGCGGCTGTCTTGCTTAAGACTGCTCCGATATGCCTCCTTGAGATATCGGATTGCAACTGACTTAGCAACAAGCCTCTCATCCTTCGAAAGTCTTAGACCATCAATAGTCTTCCTGATAACCGCTTTGGCAGAGCGGAGCTTTCTCTTTATGATTTTGCTGGCCTGCTTGGCTTGGCTGAGGATTTCAATGGTGACATCCCGGACAGCGTTAATAATGGATTGTGCTTCGAGAGAGATATCGGACGTCTGGTGGAATCAGTAAGCATCTCCGTAGCCTCAGTAGCTAGGTTGGCAATGTTGACAAAGTCATGCTCTGTCATCTCCATCGTATTTCCCGAGTCATTTCTGGTAGTTTGTTGGATTCCCAGAAAGTACTGACAGATGAGCAGAAACTCTCGCAGGTTTTCTCGCTTTACTGCAATTCCTTGACTCTTGACCGCACTTCGAATGTTGAAGATGCAGAAACTGTTTAAATCAGATTTAGGCCAGATGATCTCGGCGGTGTCGACTAGATCCGTTGCATCATTTTCATCAAAATCCTCTTCAAGAGCAAGAAATGCTCTCATGGGTTCAGAAACGTTGACATCTTGCTGACTTTGTTGTTGAAGGGTTTCTTTGGAGGAAGAGGAACAGGAAGAAGAGGCTTGCCTGCTCAGCGAAGACTCAGCATTATTGGCAACCTTGCTACTAACGACATGCTTCAAGTTTGATTGGATCTTGTGAGTTGATTGGGTTTGCTGGATCCGCTCAGTGAGGGTTTTGTCGGCTTTTTCAGCCAGTACAACTTCTGGAGTTGGTGGGCCCTTGGTTTCTACTGAAGTCGACAAGATCAGCTTATTCCAGTTAATTCTTCGACGTTCAACGGATGTGGCTAGATCTCGGAACTCGTGAAAATAAAAGACTTCCGTCTGAGAGACGCCGAATGGGCAGGGGAGTCCAGCCTCGGTGTCAACCAGGGCGAACATCTTGAGTCCACCTGGTGGCACCTTACCTCTCACTTGAACCACAGCAAGATATGGCGGCGCCTGTGTGTGTGGCATAGATGGTATAGCAATGCTGGGTATATTAACGCCGACAGGCTGCTGCTTGAGAGCGCCAACAGCGACCTTGCCCAAGACCTTGGGATTCCAGCAGTGACCCAGAACCAAACCGACAACGAGACATTTGACGCTTTCTTTGTGTAGCTTGGGGAATGGCGTGAGGATATGAGGTGGTTGAACAGTTCTTCCCATGCTGCCGAGCTCCTCGAGATGTACCTGGTACCTCTTTGAGGAAACACGGTTCGTGTACAGAGTCCGGCGAAGCTCGCGCTCTTTGATGCCATGTATATAAGTATGGCCGTGAGCGTTGACGCAGATCGCTGAGTTAGGTTCCATCGTAACAGACGTGCTCGCAGAGCGCAGAGCAGGCTTCTTGAGTTGAGCGATGAAAGAAGAATCTGGCTATGGAATACTTCATCCAGACTTTTCTGTTCGAACTTTTGTTATTGAAGGCACTGCTACTGTTAGAGGCTGTTGTTTTCATCTTATGCAAATGCTTGCCTTATATCTCTGTGCTCAAGACGGGTGATGGAGAACTTTAAGCTGATCTAGTCTTCGTTGAAGTCTTGGTGAGCTTGAGGTGATATCGTAGGTGAAAGAGATGAAGGTAAGGATGAAGAGAGAAAACGCGGCTGCGGAAACATACGTTGGCGACAACGACGGCCAAGCCGCCAGACTTGAGAGTTGCAAGTAACCTGAGCTTTAGGGCCTCATTAAAGGCAAAGTGATTGAACATGAGTGAGGATGAATGAATATGGGCGAAGAGGAAGTGAGGCTGGTGTAAGTAAAGGTGAGCATGCATGCAGGCGACAGATACAGTCGTTTTCTATTTTGATACCAACCAAGCCAAACTTGTGGAACGGTCATACTCGCGTCCATCAGATACCTCAGATATGAGATTAGACTCGCCGTATTAAACAAACTAAATCACTAATCGTTAAATATCACTTCTGCGGCTACAGCAGCTCAATATCTTCAATCTCGCACAAGGTCCACTGAAGATCGACAATACCTATATACACACCGTGAGCTCATGGCAGTGACTTAAAAGCTGGCAAACGGACTATCTCCTCCAATGATATCCGCATATATGTCAGGCGTACACAGATAGTCAATCTCATCAATTGGTAGGCTCTGAGCAGCAACATCCTGGCCTTGAGTGTCATTTCCTCCAAAGACCTCAATGTAGCCCGAATTGTAGCTTGCCCATTCCCCTTCTGAGCGACGCCATTCTGGGGATTCTTTGCAAAAGCAAGCCAAAGGTCTTGCATCTTTTCACTGAGCGCAGTCTCAAACGCGGTTGGTGCTCCTCGCCAGTCACCATACGTTCCAAAGATGAGAGGTAGCTCGGATGCGTGGTAGGCACCCAACCAGTCAAAGGGGGAGATGTTGGAGAAGTTGCCCCGGTATTGGTATCGATAGGTTGTCAGGTTGAGTTCTTCTCGAAGCTGAGCAGTGTATGAGGCCGGACAGAGAAAAGCGTGAAGAGTATAATAGTCGGCAACAGTAGAGTTTGCTGAGGTGTTGAAGGGATTTTCTGGGAATGGAGCGACATAGTACCCTTCCCGAAAGTTGTTTCCAAAGATTGCAGGGCGATTAGAGACCTTGCCTTGATGGTACCTATCTGTCCAGTTCTGGAAGATGGTGTAATTATCAACAAAGGGAACAAACTTGAGAGCAGGGCCTTCCCCAGCAGCAGCGTAAGCAGTCATGTAGGAGACAATGTCGGATGAAGAAACGTTCGAAGACAATTGATTTCATCATCTGGATCAGTAGTCGAGCAGTGAAGTGGTCTGGCCACGGATGAGAAGTTGGAGTAGAGAGGATCGTACTTTTGGTTGTTGAGAAAGACAGAGCCAGAGTCTGAGATGAATCCTGCCGAAAAGGGATCGTCATACCACGCGTGATTAAGAAAATCAACGTTCCAGCTCCAGAGCTTTGTCCCAGACAACAATGTGCTCTGGTCACCGCCGAAAGCGGCAATGTTATCACGAGCCCATTCGAGAGCGGCTCTCTGGTCGAGAAGCCCAAAGTTCTGGCTTGTCCCTGCGAGGCCTGCAGCACCTGGGTAGCCAAAGAGGTTGGTTCTCGTGTTGACTGAGATGACAATATGCTCTTGGTTCTCTCCACCCACTGTGCAGGAATCTGATAGTCTGTTTCAATGCCGCCTGTCGTATATCCACCACCAAACAACCAGAGAAACACTGGAAGCTTCTGACCAGTTGAGTTGTATGGGGCCCAAACTGCCAGATTTAAGCAGTCCTCAGCGGTCGACGAGTTGAACAGAAATTGTGGAACATAGGTCGAGCTGAGTGTCCGTGCCGTGGCGGAAGTTGAGGACAGGCATACCCGTACTGGGTAGCATCAAGAAGTTGATTGGAGTTATTGAGAGACTCAGGAGCGGCCCATCGAAGGTTCCAAGAGGCGGTTGAGCATATGGAATGTTCAACCATTGACGCACGTGTGGGGTGGTGCCATTGATCATTCCAATGACTGTGAATCATAAGTCGAGGTCTTGGCTGATGATGGAGACTTACCTGTTACCACTCTGAGTCTTGACGCGCAGGCTATCTCCTACTTCATGACTTTCTACCCTGGCCATGCTTGCCGGCCTATCACGAGAGACGCGAGAGTCGCAACCAAAGCACTGGTGGAGATCTTCATCTTTCTTCTCGTCCTCAAGCTCTTGAGTGATCAAATGGAATTTTGGGATAGCTTCTGCTTTATGTATTCATCATCTCTCATGACTAGCAGTACTAAAACTTCTGAAAAGTGTAACCCAGTCGATCACAAGCGTTTTGGGAAAGGTTTGATAGAAACAACCGTGGGACGATGCCCATCGCAGAGCTTCGGTCCGATTGTATGAGAACAGGGTCTTGAGCTTGACGGTTTATTTCAAAAACGGTCAAGATGGGTCTGATGCCATTGCGTAGACTGTGGGGTTAGAAAGACCAATGACTGTTGACTGGGAGAGTGACATATACTTGGAAAAGCGGATCTTCAAGATTTTGATATACTGTCAGACTCGGTAGCTAACACCGGGACTAGCTGTTGTGAAGAAGCTCACCTGGACACTGACTGCCAAGCAGAACCTCAGGACGAGGCTGTCTTGGCCAATCCGAAGTGTTTCCAAACATTGGACTTGTCGCCGGGAATTGTAAGTATTTTCCTTAGTCCCTGAGAAGGCACCGGATGTCTTGCCGGCTTAACTGAATGTCGTTGCCGGGGTTCAAAGAATCAAAGCAGTGGCGATAGTAGTTTCACCCACCCCAGCTTTGATCTCAGCTCTCCGCCCTGAATATCTATATAAGCGGCTTCCTTGTTGTCCTTAGACTAACTTACTGAAGCACAACTTTTTGTTCTTCTCTGGTCATGCCGAGTAAGTTGACATCTCATGATGAGCAGACAGTTCGAGGTGTGGAGGTTTGCGGAGACAGTGGGGTTGGTGGCTAGAGACGTCCCAACCTAGGTGACTATCTGATCGTGCGGGGTATAGGCCGGCCGTTGATTACTTGTACAGTAAGTCGTGGACTAGGTCATTTCGAGAAGCACAAACTGGTGGCTGAGAATGTCGAGGTACCTGGGACGTTAGACTTGACTTATCACGACTGGGGACGAAGGGATTCTTGCTACGGAGTACGGACACGTATTAAGACATGGACATTGATTTTGTGACAAACGTTTTAGAAAACTCCGTTTACTGAGTGAAGACGTGAAGATGAGCGTGGTAGTTTAAAAGTCCTGCTGTCTAATGCAATGAAGATCTGATGCCAACTTAGATGCTCGATGAACTTGAGAGACGACACCGCTCAATGGGAAGAGCTGTCGGGTTTACAAGTCCCACAAGTTCTTTATGTAGAGATGAACTAATTCAGTAATTAGCTATTATCTCAGATCGAGTAATTCATGACCTGGCTTCTATATTGTCCTCGGTCGCAGCCTCTCAAGCTCGGAGATGTAAGTTTTGCCGGCACGGTCCTTTCAGTCTCCAGGCTGGCCTCACTATATATATATGTCCTTTTCTTAAGCTGGTATAGGCTAGGATGCTGAATATCTCGGATCGCCGGCTCGGACGAAGCTTGAGTCAAACTGGAAAGGAAGCACTGATGGATGCGTCTGGCTCGGGGAGGATCAGTACGACACATGGGATAGCATGACCAAGAAACAGTACGATGGAGCGACAAATAGACAACGAGTGCCTTGACTGCCTTTATTGACGGGGTGATCGCAACATTTACAGTTGTAGAAGAGACAAAAGTCACTCGATGGGATTATTGCTATCGACATCTCGCTACCACTCTTCCATATAGGTGTTTGTGGGCGTGATGCACGTCTCGACACCTGACCGAATCTCGATCTCGTTTTCATTCGCCATTCAGAAAGGAAGAAAACAGTTATATCTTTCGTCAAGTCTACGTCCGCTACCGAAGCATACTTGGAATGATGCAGGATCGTCGATCGCGAACTCTTCGCTTTGAAGCAATAAGAACGAAGTCTTGGCCAGAGTAACTTATCGACAGTAGTCTATTATAGGCGTGACTTGATAAGTGCTACAATGCCTTCCCAGCCGCCTTGTGAGAAGGCTGGTGTGGGACAGGGTAAGATGTATCAATATAGAGACAAACCAGCCACCTAGGATCAAAGACAGGCCTCCTGGAAGATGCACTCAACCTGTTCAAGCAAAGCCAAATCACCCAGCACTCGTTTTCTTAGATCTGAGTTTCATCTGAGGCTCTTCTGTTGTACATTGCTCCGTGTTCAAGGTTTGCAATTGCTTTTGTTGCTGGTGGATTTGCTGTTCAGGTAAAGTCGATGCGGACCTGTTGGAATCAACCAGGCATCACGATTGTCTAGAGAAAGAAGAAGCAGAGACAAGGCATGACTTTTATGCGAGCCATGTAAAAACCAATCAACACCAGACCAATGCCGTGATATTGAGGTCGACATGCAGCGTGCAGTGCTATGCTTGATGGCGCATGCGTGAATGCGTGGGCGCGCAGTAGAGACGAGAGCCTTCCCACTTTCCCAGCCACCGACATCTGGCTCTCGTCCAACTCTGCTGACCTCAGCATCCCACTTCACTTCTAGCACATCTGAATGATGTAACAGAGTCGTGCCGATAGCTCGCAAAGCTCTTCCTTGAAGCTTCTAAAGCTCCAAGCTCCAGCTCCGGCGTCAAGCTTCAAGCTCCAAGCTCTGTCTACTGCAATACAGCTTCATCTTTACGACCCAGCAACCCATCGAACCTAATCCACAGCCTAACGACAGACAACCAACGGCGCCTCCATCGTTGTCCTTCCCAGTCGACAGCCAACCGTCGCGCCATTCCATCCATCGAACGTGGACCGTGAAGAATTCCTTAGACGCAGGTCCGGCATTCCTGCGCCGAGAACAATGACCTCAAAAGGCAAGGCGAGGGCTACCTCGGAATATCCCTACTGGGGAGATATTCCTGTCAAGCCAGCGGCCGCCGATATAGTGATCACCTTGAGGGTGCTGCTGGAGGAGAAGGAGCACGAGAAGGCAGTGGTGGAGGAGGAACAGCTGCAGTAGGAGGAAGAAGAGGAGGAGGGGATGAAGGACGTCGTGGATCAGGTCAATATGCCTCCCACCCAACAGCTCCCAACCGGCTGGTCAAACCAGACTGTGGGAACATCCGACAGCTTGTCCATCATGGCCTCTCCTACCGATTCGGCTTTTCGCCAGGAAGGTCTGGCTCCTCGCCCAGCATCTTATGCCCGGAACCAGGACGCGTACGCTCGAGAGCCTGAAGATGGCAGACGTCGCCGGCGCGAGAATCGCGATAGAGAATACTACGACCCTGGACAACCTCCAATTGCTCCCGATGCGCCCCGTGGACCTCCCGTCAGCTACAGTGGACCACCAATGCCGTTGAGCAGCCAGCCGGTTGCGCGCAAAACTTCTACTCGAAGGTCAGCCGGCCGTCCAGCGGCTGATACTATGCACCACGAAAATAACAGAGGTGGAGAGAGAGCTCGTGACGCGGTAAGAGCAGCAGCACCTGTCGTCGAAGCAGAAAGACAGAGACGCCGCGGCTCGGTGGACAGATCCAACGACCCTCGAGTCGCCCAGCACGATGATCGCACGGTACTGCGCAAACGGTCTCTGATCGCAAGAGAGCACAACGCTCGGAAGAAGTGGTCCCAGAAACCCCTACAAAGAACGTGATGATCTCCGAGGCGGAGGCACAACGTCGGCGAGAGTGGGCACCAGACCGATCTCCCTTGCAGCGACTCGAGCTGACACTTGACAGCATTACCAAAGAAGAGAAACGAGCGCGCATGAAGGAAGCAGAAATGCTTGCTCGTGAGGATGCTGCTCGTGGCGAAGAGCGCTTGAACGGAGGCTCTGTCCGTTTCCGAAACCGACCCGTCGCAAAGGGTCAAGAACCTGGAGTCAGACAAGGTCCTCCAGTCACAGAGGCCAGTCTTACTCGCAGTGCCAGTGTCAGGGACAAGGAGCTAACACCGCCCCCTCGAGATGGAGTTGTTCGCGAAGGCAAAGGCTGTCGAGAGAAGGAAAGCTGTGCCAGTCCAGATACTTCCTCAAACCCACGCGAAACCAGAAGCTGTTCAGTACGATGGCCCAGCCGTTGAAAACGGAGGCCTACCTCAGCGAGAGCGCAGCTTCAGAGAACGGACAATTGCTCCCGCAGCAGCTGGCCTTGCCGGTGCTATTGGTCTTGGGCGCAGCAATAGCAACAAGTTGAAGAAGCAAGCACCTCCTGAATTATATGCGCAAGGACCAGTCGACCATTATGGACAGGAGAGAGCTTTGGATCCTCGTGCTCGTAACGTTAATGGCCCTCCACCAAGCAACTTGCAGCAGCTCCTGTCATCACTCGCAAACCGATCAATGGACGATCAGCAGATCCAAAAGTCTCAAGTCATGACCACTACTCGTCTGATGAAGAGCTTGGTTATTCAAGAGATCATCATGGATCTTCGAAAAAGGTTGAGCAAATCATGGAGCCGGAGCCGTCGCAGGCGCAGGAGCTGTGGCTGCACGAGGATATGACAATCAGGGCACAGCACCTGAGACGGGCAATGGTCCTCACTACAAGCTGCACCCAGGACTCGAGCAAGATCATCGTCACGGCCACCACGTTTCAGAAGCCATCTATGGCCATCTCCACAAACAGGATGGTTACGAGCCTGGCGCTGGGCTCTACCTTCCGCGAGGATTCTCAACGAGTGGAAACAGGGAGAAACAGCTCTCCTGACGGCGAGCTATATTGACATTGACTACACTCCTTCCAAGAAGGAATCTGCCAAGGCATGGTGGGAGAACACCTCACGCCGTATGAGCAAATCGAAAACATCTCACGGGTTACGATGGCCCCCGAGACGATATTGACGGTAGGCAAATTTTCACTCACTCTATGTCTAGCGATTTGGACGTCAGCTCCGAGCCACGGCAGCATTGGAACCGCACGCTTGATATCGTCGTCCCAAGAGCACGCCAGTATATTGGCTTCCAAGGAACGTCTGATAGCAAAGCGAGGGTCCGCCGTCGTGATAGATCTTGGAAGCTGAAAGCTGATGTTGCTAATGCCGACGATACTCTACCCCAGCTGCCCTCGGCAGGCCTTCTCTTGTATCCAATTTCTCTCTTATCAAGCGTCGGAGACTGAGTTCTCGTCTTTCATTCTTTTTCAAACGTTCTAAAACTTCTAATGATCTGGACACTCAGCTGACTCGATGGTGCGGTCTATCCGCGTCCCTACTCCTATAGCCCCTACAAGATTCAAGCCAGCACTTCATCTCAAGTGTGGCCTCTGTTGCGTTACCGCGGAATTCGTTATGAGAAAGCATCGCCCTCTTCCACCGTCAATGCCACCCATGATCGCGAGATCTGGAAGGGTAGCGTGATGATTGTGACTACCGATATACAATCATCCTATGAAGTTGCACCAACTCTTCGCCTCTTTGCGCAGCCTATCGAACTACTTCCAACTCCTCCAGCTCACATCAGCGGTGGTGACGAGCTGTCTCCCGAGTTCGTCGACCCTATAGCCAATCTACCCAAGATTGGCCGCGATGGCAGCACTCTTTACCTCAAGCCGGTTGAGTTGATTCCAGAAGCCAAAGACCTGTCTCGTGATGAGACTGAAACTGGTCTATTCGATACCCAGAAGCGGTTCTTTGATTCCAAAGGAGAATTTGGCGGCACACATGAACCACAGGGCACGTTCTCTAGCCGCCTCCGACGCACTGCAGGAGACGGCGAAAAGGTAGGAAGATTCAAGGAAGTCAAGGGAGTTCGGCTCTGCGCTGACTGGGGTGCACATTCTGGAGATTCAACATTGAGGTTAACTTACTAACGAGGAACAACGCATCGCCTATCGAATCAATCATGGGCCAGCAACTGGATTCTGGGTTCCTGCTCGCGGCGAATCTATGAACATGATGTTTCACAGCTGCAATGGTTTCAGTCTGAGTGTAAACTCTGACCAGTTCAGTGGACCTGATCCTCTCTGGCGCGACGTTCTCAGCAATCATCAGTCGCGGCCATTCCATGTCATGATTGGAGGCGGCGATCAATTTATAACGACGCTGTCATGAAGCAGACAACACTGTTCCAGGAATGGCTCACTATAAAGAACCCAGTTCACAAGGACAATGCTCCTTTCACGCCAGAGATGCAAGCCGAACTGGACAGTTTCTACCTGGAACGCTACTGCATGTGGTTTTCCCAGGGCTTGTTTGGTGTCGCCAACTCTCAGATCCCAATGATTAACATCTACGACGACCACGACATCATTGATGGCTTTGGCTCCTACCCTCATCATACAATGAACTCCCCCGTATTAGCGGGTTGGGTGCTGGGTTGCCTTCAAATACTACATGCTGTTCCAGCATCAGAGTGTGATCAATGAAGGTGAAGATACCGAGCCTAGCTGGATTCTGGGAACCCGCCTGGCCTTACATTCATGAACTCAGCCGCAGTGTGTTTATGAATTTGGGAAGAAAGGTCGCCATTCCTCGGCTTGGATTGTCGAACTGAGCGACAGCGTGACGAGATTGTCACTGAAGACACATACAACAATGTGTTTGACCGGCTTGAGAAGGAAATTGTCAAGGGCGAGACGAAACATCTCATTGTTCTGCTTGGCGTACCCATTGCTTACCCTCGACTTGTCTGGCTAGAGAATGTGTAAGACTTTTCTGACTACTGGGTACAATTGCTAACAACACAGTTTGACTTCTCGTCTGATGGATCCCATCAAGGTGCTTGGAAAGACTGGTGCCCTTGGTGGCTTTGTCAACAAGATGGACGGCGGTGTTGAATTCTAGATGATCTGGACGATCACTGGACAGCCAAAAACCACAAGGCTGAGAGAAATTGGTTCATTCGGGAATTGCAATATCTTGCAGAGGAAAAGTCAGTGCGTGTTACAATTCTGGGTAAGCCTTCCACCTGCATCGCGTTTTCAAACTGATCAAGATAGTGGTGATGTCCATCTCGCAGCGATCGGCCAGTTCTACTCCAATCCCAAGCTCAACATTCGCAAGGACGAGGATTTCAGATATTGCCCAACATCATCTCGTCTGCTATCGTCATACGCCTCCTCCCGACATGATGGGCTGATGTGCTCAACAAGCGCAACAAAGTTCATCATCTTGACCGTGATACTGATGAAGACATGATTCCCATCTTCACCCACGATGTCAATGGAACCAAACGCAACAATCAGCGCTTGCTGCCTCGTCGCAACTGGTGCTCTATTCGAGAGTACCAGCCTGGCCATACACCACCCCAACTCCACCATCTATTGACTATGACGATCACTCACCAAGTCCGCCACCCGCTCAGAAACCAAGTCTCTTTAGACGGCTATCAAACAAAGGTCGTCGAGAAGCCTCGTGTCCAGCATATACAGCCGACCGCAGTCGTCCTCCGCTGTCTGGTGGTCCCGGTAGCAGTGGGCTGTTCCGCTCTCTGTCATCTCGACGTGCATCATCTGATTCCGAGCGGCCTTGGAGGACACACTCGTTCGCTATCTCTGACGAGACGGACCTTTTCAGCCGGTGGGCTCTTCCGTCGTAGCTCGAAACGCAAGGACCTCGGTGGCATCAATGGGTACGGTGATGATTCGCCAACACCCCCCGACTCTCCTGGTATTGAGGAATATCACACCCCTCGTCTTCGTGGAGGTAGTGGTGGCTCCTATGACAGTCTCGATGATGAGCAGTACTTTAACGCCCAGCGGAAACTCTCGTGGTACAATGTCTAAGCCTGTGGCTCCAGGAAGCTCTCATCCTCAGACTTGTGGGCATACCAACGAACGCGGCCGATCTCAGAGTCAATCCCACAGCCGTACGCCGTCCGATGCCCACGCACAGGCGTTGGCTCAAGCTGCTGCTCAACAGAATGCGCCCACTATCCACTGATACTTTTGGAGGTGCTGTTCATACCGCACCCCAGCGCCCTGGCGTTTTCATCGCACTCCAACCAACTTGACGTCAAAGCAGCTCAAGCGTGGAGGAAATGAGATCAACCTCCGTGACGGGCTCGACATCTCCCTAATGTTGAGGTGAGCCAGAAAGATCCAACGGGTATTACCGTACCTTACAGACTGCTGGTCCCGGCCTTGTGGTACAATCCACCTCATGCAGATGAGCGCGATCAGGCGTATGAGATGAAGCGACGCGGATCGATAAAGCGCTGGGTTGGCCTGTGAGCACACTGAATTATGTTTATGACTTATGATGAACATGGCCGGCGAAAGACATGATATTGGATATTGTTTGGACTTGGAAAAGTTGAAAAGAAGCTCGATTTTCTATGGCGTTGCTATCCTTGATGTAACTATACTTCTCGCTCAGCATGTTATACATTCTTTAACGAAAGAAAACTTGTAATCAATTGACATCTAATCTGCACTTGTCGAAGACGAGTCAGAGGAACGAGTAGTATGGTGGCTACAGATGTCGCTGACCTCTCCTAACAACAGACACGATTAGAATGAAGTTCGTCGATAGAATCACCTCCGACTATGCTTTTGGGTCAAGCCAGCATTGTTAAAATCAACCCAACACCAAAATCCCTCGGCTCGTATAAAGGATGGTATCCAAGCGATCGAGGTCCCGCCATGCCTATGATCAAGTCCCAACCCGGAACCAAACAGCAAAAGCAAAAATGAGTAAAGTGCGCCAGCTTTCTGTAAGCCCGAGACACCCAGTATGACTGATGTGTGTGATGCCCCAACGAAAATCAATTCGATCTATCCTTTTCCCCTCATCGTTCAGTTGTTCGTCTTTGGGCAAAAGAACAAGCCTACTTCATCATGATGTGCTGCGTGTCCATCTCAATATCAGGCCGGCTATGGAGGCTTCCATCGTCGATAAACTTGCCCAGCCTCCGGCCCTTATCCTCAGTCGCCCAGCGACGGATCCAGACAAGGCCCTTGACAATGGAGAAATGATAATGATGCCAATGGCAATTCCAAAGACGTATCCAACCGTGGCAGACTCGCCATTCTCGGTAGGATCGAGGAAAGAGTAGACGTAGAATCCCTCGGTGGCATGTGTAAGGTACGCAAGGCGCAGTACAGCGCGAGTAGAACAATGAGGAAGAAGACGTGGACAAAGGGCGGAGGGTTAGTGCGCGGCAGGACGAGCTCAGTCATGGCCATCAGAGAGTTGAGGCCGTGAATTGAGATATTGGCCCACTGACTGTAGCGATCGGGGTACCAATCTCCGCCGTACAGGACGCCCCAGAAGATGATGGTGACGAGGAAGGGGAAGGAGATGATGGATGAGTAGTAGAGCGAGTGCAACGCCTGGAGAGGACGCGGCCACCTGTCGAGCGGCGGAACGCCCCAGCGAGCATATCCAAATGTGTGGATGGCAGCGAAGAGCATGTAGAATGTGATGCCCCAGTAGGTGAGGTATGTAAAGTAGGGAGAACGACTCCCTAACGCCCAAGCCACCGCCATAGGCAGCGTGCGTTCCAACGAACCCCATACATGTGAACATGACGGTGAATCCCCAAACAGCCTGTATCATGTGTTAGCCATGTTGATTAACTGGCGACAGCGACAGGGAGGTTCTGATTAAAATGACTCCATCGACGCGCATGCGCATGCAATAAGAGCGCGGCTTATAGCTTAACACCTGTGATATCAACCTTGAGAGGAGATGAGGCCGACAAGGAGTAATTATAACTGAGAAATCACTCACCAGCACTGCACGGATGCCAAAGAGCACCCAGGGGGACACGAGCCATGAGGTCTCAAATCGGTGACTGCAAAAGGGTTAGCCAGCCTTCTCTCATAGATGCCTCAAGACTTCAGATCTGGGGATTGTGACAATGTTTGCGTCGTAGCCCTTTGGCTGAACTCTATTGCCAGTGCCTGTGCGGCATTCGCACCTTTAACGGCTCCTGAAGATAGAGTCGTTTCCAAAATCGAAGGCCCAAAGCTTGTCGGAGAATTGAACTTACGTTGGATCCCATGTGTCTGAACCAAACTTGAATGTGTAGCGAAAATGATCCGCAACCTTTTGTCCGTAAGACATGGCGATGGTATTGCGGTTGTCGTCGACGGATGGAATAATGAATCGTTAAAATGTTGGCACGCTCGTCGTCTCGCTCGTCTCTTCAGTCGTTGTCCTTCGATTCGACTCGACTCGACTCGTTCTCGCCTCTCAGTCTCTTCGTCCTCTGTCGTTGCTCTGATCCTCCTCGCTTGACCAGTCCCTGCGTACCAGCAAGAAGATTCGATATGGCTGTTGTTTGTATCGTGCAGAAAAGAAATCGTAGAACCAACTCCAACAGAGGGTGATCAGCCAGTGTTATAGGAAAGTGGCACTGTGGCTGGCGAGGGGGCCATGGAGTAGTTAACTTCTGCTTGCTCTGGCAAGTTACGGGATCGGGATGATTAAAATAAGGCGACATGTTCGCGCTGCAACTGCTAAACCCTTCAAAACCCTCCCCTAGTTGGTGCGCTGAGAGCGAGAATCGAATCCTTGAGTAAGGCCTGAGTAGCCTACTGGTCGCCAGGGTCGGTCAATGGTGCTCTCTTTTCACACTTGAACACCTGCTACGAGCAGGAAGGATGATGATCGAAATAGCGTGCATCTTTCTGAAGCACGTTTGGCATGCATAGGATTCTTGCAGAAGAGCCCGTGCCAGACAGAGAGAGGGCACCCTCGAGAAGAAAGGAACCGGGACTTTGAAGATCCCGACGAGATGCTGCATATGCGGCCTATGCTGCCATGTTTCTGAATCCAGGAAACGTGAATTTTGATGCACCCTCTGTCTCACCGCGCTGACGTGCAGCGGACGAATCACCCTGCAGGCTTGTCGTAAATTGCTGGTAACGTACTGTACGTCTCGTGGTGAACTGCGTATCAGGTGGCGTATCTGGCCATCATGGTCTTGTTGCTTTTTTCTCTGTAGTGATCTCCGCAGTCTATCTTGGCCAGGCCATGTGTGACCCTTTGAGAGAGCTCTTGGGCACACGACCAAGAGCTAACTTGAAGACATGACAAGGCCTCCTTTAGGATCAACGAGTTTCCAGACCGGAGTGGATCGTGTACTGGGAACTGCCTTCGGTCCAAAACGAAAGCGTGCGCAGGGAGCGGCTTTGCTTCTCGAAGCGTGCTGGTGAACGCAGCCGTTCGAATGGGAGTTCCCTTGGCCTGGCCAGGATGATGGATCGCCGTTGTCCATCGTGTCTAGGATCAGAGATGCGCTAGAATGCGAACGAGGGCTTCTCCACTACCGGCTCCAGTTCCAAACACCGATCGCTAGATAGGAATCTTCAAGATGGCTTGTTCAAGTCTTGTAATGGCGCTGGTTCCAAAATGGGCTCGAAGTGAAGCAGCTGGCCGCTCGAATGATACCTTCGATGGGTCGGTAAAAGCTTTTGCATACCGCAGGGGAAAGCTTAGCTTTCTGACGACCAGCATGAGATGGTGATATCCACACCAAACTTGTCCCGTTCGTCATCCGATTACACTCGGTTTTGAGAAATTGCTGTAGTTTCCTCATTAGTGCA
>CAWUGU010000024.1:0-31175 GCA_963921825.1 Erodium maritimum | reverse complement strand
CAGCCAGATAGGGGACGGTGACAGTTGTTGTGGCGCCAGGACCTCCCAAGGGGATGGCACAGTTGACTGTCAATGAAGATCCAACCTCGGCAGGGCCAGTAGGAAAGTATGAAGTCTGTCCATCTGATTGAAGAAGCCACAGGGCGCTGTTGCTCTCGGTGGCGAGACCGGTAATGTATGCGTAGGCGTTGCTTGAGGTTGTTTGGTTCACCAAAGCGATACTAAGAGTAGTAGCAGTATCAGCTACTACCGCATCCATGGCACCATTGGTGGTACTGGGAGTAGTAGTGGTAGGAGGAGGAGTGCTGGTAGAACCAGGGATAACGGGAGCTACCAGGACGTTGGAATCCTCTTGAAGTGACAGAGCATCGTCAATAGTGGTGGGTGTACTGACTACCCCGACAGAAGACATAATGATAGTAAGTAAGGAGTGAAAGATTGTCGGCTGAAAGGAATGAATAGGCTCAGTGGTTGTTGACGTTTTCTGATGAAAGGGACGAAATCTCTGTGGATTTATATCAACTCATGACCTACAGATTCAGAGGCAAGGGATCCTATGCTTGCAAGACCTCCTTACAAGGGCCGGATAAGCTCGATATCAGAAGTAATATAAACCTGATCGGATTGGGTAAGTCATGCTTACACTTGAAAAAGAGCCTGGTTCACCCATGCACGTAGTAGGTAAACTTTGAATTTGAAAGATGAGAGATGTAACCATGCCGACCTCTGATATTCAGCTGTGCCATATCAGAGGCATTCATGCATGGCTCTTGACTGGCCATGGGCCTATCTGTAACTGGGTGATGAAGAATTGCCTTTAGAAATTCAAGTCTGGAAGTCTGCTTTACTCTTCCAAGGTCGAGAATATAGGACCATTGGTCAGCAGCCCAGACGAATGGAGGGTTTCAGCAGCCAATGCAAGAATGTACATTTTCCCGAGGCTCACCTCTCTGGCCCATTGATATTCTCTGGAGCCTCCATACAAGTTGAGAACCATGGTGGTGGAAAAGCTTGAATGACTGGTGGTATCTTGCCGACCGTCGGGGTTCTAGATCGAGAAAGGAGGTGCTGGAATGACTTTTTCGCCAGTAGGATCTCACAGATACTATCATTCTAGCAAATCTGAGATTGAAGCTGCGGGTGTGGCTTCGTCCCTGCCAAGCAATTAAATGATCCTCGAGTAAGAGACAAGATCGAGCAGCGCTGGGAAGCGTTGATCCAAGATCACGGCATCTCGGAGGGAAGACCATCAATGTTTCAGTGGAGAGAACGACCTGAAAATGGATCCATAAATCAGGATTGGATGGACTGCAAGCGCCTCAAAGATGGAGGACGAGATGAAGAGGCGTTGATAGGAAGATGCAGGGGTGGAGCTTCGAAGGCGTCGAAACAGTATGTAGTGCTGATTGGCGAGCAGAGAAGCACAATTGTTCGCATCTCTTGAACCATCGATAATGCACGCAGTCAATTTGCCAGACACTTCTTCAATACCACGGACATAGGTTTGCTTTTGACAAAATTCGCCTCTGAATCAGGAACAGTCGACGATGCGCCGTCCCTGTGAGTGGAGAAATGGCCGCCACCACATTCGTACCTGCATGAACTCTAGGAGGGGCGCTCCCGTCACCTCAATGCAGGTGTTTGCAATGTTTTGAGCCGGCATGGTTGTTGGACAATGAATCCTTGCTGGTGGTCAGGCTGACTTGACGATACTGGAGTCAAAAACCGGATCAATTATCAAGCTGATATCTTCGAAGGTCTGTCATCCGTCGCTTTCACATCGTTGGCCGATCCTGCGAGTCTCAATGCAGACGTCAAAATCCACTTGTCCAAGGGGCTGCTAATCGACGGACAATTCAACTTTACTTGAGCCTCACTGAGGACTTCATCTTGAATGTTGTGTTATCAGGCGTGGACAGTTTGAGCCAGCAGCGCCCACGACGGAACAATTGCCTTCAGGCGCTCTGCATAGAAATTGACAGCTCGATATTGAGGCAAGATTCAGAAATAAGCATGCGCTTCCCTATGTGGCAATCAGCGAGGTGAAGACGTTACGACGAAGGATTCTACCCCTGTAAGGTTGCACGCTTTCCGCTAGGAATCGTCGATAAGGGTCCGAGGTAGGTTGAGGAACAGGTTTTCCTTCAGAGAGCAAGTCGATGATAGCGGCTGAAAGAATGTAACCAGTTACAAAGTAATGCATATCTGCCAGGGTGTTATCAACGTGAAGAATACGCGCTTGCGTAGTTCTGCGGGACGAAAGTATCGTCAAAGCTGATACTCGCCGAGTGATTCAACAACCCTGCATCCATGAAGTCTTGTTTCGCAGATGGTTGCGTAGCTTTGACAAAATAGCATTGGGCCAGCTGTCTTCGACTGATAAATGAGTGCTGCTAAGGCACATGATTGTTGTTGGAGCCTGGGATCTCTATGATCAAGAGGCGTGAGACTCGGACAGTCATTGCTTGCAGCGCTGCATGAGTTGAAAGCATGTAGGAGAATGAAACATCTACGAACAGCTTGAAAATTCAACTTTGAAAGATGAGAATGACGTAAAAGGGTGAACATTGTACGTGAAGTTCATTAGATGACAGGTGTAACTCGTTGAGCATGCTCATAATGCACGCTCATGTAACGTTCCCCGCATCTACAGTGATGCTTTCTGAGCTCAAGGATGATCTGACGGAACTCGGAACAGCCCTAGTCGACGTTCAAACACTATCCCATACGGGCTTCTCGAACCTTGAACTAATTTCTTGGTCTTGGGTTGGACGCTTGCTACCAGACTTCTGCAGCTTCTGCGATCAGAATGGTTGAGTTTTGATAGCACTTTCGTACTGGACATCTGGGAATGAAGGGCAGTTTAGGTGATACCACTGAATATTACGATTCTTCTGCCTTGTCGGAGAACCAACTAGTCATACGTCGTAGACCAGGATTCTGTTGATGCAACGATGTAGAGGTGAGATGGATCGAACGGCAAGATGGATCTCTTTGCCGTAGTTTTTACATCACGTAGGAGCTGATGTAGTACTATTCTTTTAGCAGAGGATATACGAGACGGCGGACATACTGTTATCACCGAGTCCTCAGCTCCCATGGTACCTGTTGCGAGATAAACGTAGAGGATGAGAGCGTGGTCATCCACGAAGCCTGCAAATTGTCAGCTCAAGTCCGGGCTCAATTGTAAACTCGAATGTCTCCAGCAGACAATCTCCAGCTCAGAACTTACATGCAATCACCCTTCCTCCCATTCGGCCCACACTCAAAACTCGTCCCCAATCTGCTCCATCGATCCTCACCGTCGCCCACACGTCGGGACCAGCAGCCTTCAATCGCGCTGAAGGGTGATCGACCAGTCCCTGGGAACCTCCCTCGACTTGTGACGGATCGAGCTCGGGGTTTTGGAGCCCTGTCCAAACGCTGGAGATGTCGAGCGCATCGGTGGCAATGCTCAGCTTCAAGCTGCCATGCATGTTGGCGCTCAACTCGAGCTTGGGACTGCCAGCACTTGATCCGACCAGACCCGCTGTCTGTCGACCACCTGTGGCTTTCGCAAGGCGAGTAAACCGATCAGAGATGGATTTGAGCTGGTTCAGGGGCGGCAGAAGGACGTGAGCATCTGGCTCTCGCACACGCGGCTCATGGATCGCCTCGACACTCGCGGCTGTGAGGACACGGATGGGAATGTCCTGCGTGACCACAGTCTCGCGATCCTCGAGCGACTCTTCTTGGAAAGCAAACTCCCCATACGGATCTGCCGAGCTGGTGAGGAAACCTCCAGCGGCCGAGTTGCCTGGATTCGCCGTGTGCGTGATGATGGTTAGGCAGAGCATTGGCAATCCGCCCTTCTTGGTCAACCGCAACGACGCAGAGGTTGCGTTCATGGCAGACTTTAACGCACTGCAGAGCAGCGGCAGCGGTAGCTCGAGGTTGATAGTGTTCTTCTCCGTCGCAGATTGAATCTGATAGTCCTCAAAGAGGGCATCAATCGACATGGACCTGTTGGCGTCAGAAGCAGCTGGCACAACGTGGACTTGTCTCTTACGCCCATACTTGGGTTCCTGTCTCGGGAATCACGGTAAATCGAACCGCCTCGTCATTGAGATTGACCCAGGCAATCTAGATGGTGTGAATACTTGCGTAGAGACCAGAGCAGACGACGTACCTTGCCAAGAGCTGATAACGAGGACGCAAATTCTGTCGAGGTCAGTGCCAGTGCCGGCCGTAGCACTGTGAAATGTCTTACTTGTAAAGGTGTGAATGTTCTTGACACCAGTTTTAAAACGCATCCTTGCGGTCTGGTCCTGGGTGATGGCAAGTGACGATGTGTGGAGAGGTGATTGTGACGAGGTTCGTGACGCGCCGTCGCTAGTGTTCGTATCGCGAACTGAAGTCTACACATCTGAACGTCTTCTGCGGCATCGACATTGTAGGTGGGGCTTATTGCGAGGTTTCTTTGCATCTACCATGCTATAATACTGTTTCATTCTGTGCAAGTCCTTCTGTGGAATAATATCGCACTCTTTGAAATCGTCTGAATAGTATCAACTTAATTCCCTAACAACTCATTTTACTTCTGCGCCATCATCTCTCGAGCTTGACATGTTTGACATCCATAAGTTGTATGTCTTTACTCACACTCCTCATCGGCATACAATACAGGCCCATTCTTTACGTGCGCAAGATGTAGTGATCCTGATCTTGATAAGCTTGCTGTATGCCGGCGTGACCCTGGTCATGAGGCTCTACGCTCAATCGTGTGTCCAGGCTTATCTCAACCCCCACGAAGAATGCGAGCTCGACCAACTATTTCAGAGACTTTCTTGAGAGCTTTGCTGTTCGAGAGACGAGAAGAGGGTTGGAGTGTGGATGAGACATTCTGTTATCTTGAGCCTGTATATGCCGGCCTGTCGAGATGAGCTTGGTTGAAATGGGAAATTGTCCACGAGCTCCGTTGAGTCCATCAGGGTATGATTTGAGCATGTGAAGAATGATTGCATTTTGCAGAGAGACTGAAAGATTGAGAGAAATGGTAGAGAGAGTCTCGTAACGTGGTCGTAGCAGTCGCCCTTGAGTGAGTCTTGACTTACGAGTACAGTCTCGTAGATATGGCGAAGATCTCTGAAGAGATGACTGCATCTTATAGCAGTAAACATGAGCGAGCCTCTACACATTTGTTAGAGCTAAGGTGTGAGATTCATGTCGTGACGCTCTCCTGTCTTGCTCAATAACCTACTTACGTTCAGCTCCATCCCATCAAAGGGATCACTATGCAAAACGCAGCGTGTACGACTCTGTCAACCACACAGGCTCTCCTCGGCCATTTGTGACGGATGACTGACGGCATGGCCTATGTCTCGGAATGTCCAACGGCTGCGTTGATGTTCTTTGAGACGACCGTGTCGGGTTGCATCAGGTGATGGGCGTTGGACCACCCCTGGGGTCCCGGGAGGTCTGCAGGACATCTGGCAGCCGATGCAGAATCCTGTTTCTCATTCCCATGAGAAGAGCGACAAGTGCATGCTCCCGTCTGCCAGATCTGATAAGCGTGCAGCAGTGCCTTGTGCTTAGCTATGATAACTATCTCCATGGCTGTCACTGCCAAGGCAGGACTCTGACTGATTCCTGGACGGCCACGACACCCAGCTCAAGCGTCAAGGGTTCCCAATAAGCATAACACGCTGCTGTAATAACTGAACTCATCACAAGGCAGAGAGATGACCATCATGGATCCCCAGGCGCGGTGATGCTGGTGGCGGAGAGTCCGTTGCAGTTGGAAAGCTTCTAGCGCTCTGCTCTCTTCTTGCGGCGCTGTTGGTGTCGTCGTCACGGTCGTTGATGGACAAGGTGCCCAGACAACCACCCGCAGCGGATCGACAGGCCTCCCCTCTTTGGTCTTTGTGCTTCATGCTCGGTCTGCAGTCGACTGACCTTGACGGCAGCATGATCATGATGCGATATCAGAGATGCGGCGAAAGCATGTCACCTGGCGCATTTGCGCGCACGGCATGGCCTGAGAAATGGCCGACAAGGACATTGAGTTATGGGCACGCAGCTAACTACCCCCCAACACCACCCGGAGCATGACAAGAATTGGATTAGACGTTGCGAGAGTTTGAGCCACGGCGCACTGACTGCTTGCTCCCGTTGGATTCTGGCATGTCATGGTTGGATTTGTTTGTTCTATATATTTCACAAAGCCTCTCTGACCATTCGTCTGATTCCACTCGGGTCCTCATCATTGCGTGGTGACTATCTTGCTGCCGCGCTTCCTCTACGCGTCCTCCTCATATGAGCAGAGCCTTTCCCATCTTTTTTCTTCATGCTTGAAGCAGATCGCAGACTCCGTACATCATGTCGTTCTTGTATCGCTTTCGCCAGGGACTGATACCTTATGTCATCCGGCAGATGGCAGAGAAGAGGTTGCTTCGCAAGACGTCCCGCGCGGCCACACCTACAACCACGGGGATCGAGACGGAATGTGAAGCAGTTGCAGAGAGAGAACCCGATGTCTGCTGTCTCTGCCAGGAAACCTTGGGCGAACCCCGGATTTGCGACCAACAAGTCGAGGAGCTGCACAAACTGCCGTGCTCTCACACCTTTGGCAGCATATGCATCGCCCGCTGGCTGCTCCACGAGTCTCCTAACATCGATTGTCCTCTCTGCCGCAAGGTCATGCGTCATCCAGCCTGCGGACATGTGGTCCAACCCCATGCGGCTGCGACAGCACCTCAAAGCCTGCAGTACCATGAGGAGCTCCCCGATAGCTGCTTGCGATGCCGCGCAGAGGCAGCATTATACAACATCACCTCAGAAGAGCTGGAGGTGAAGAACATCCAAGAGAATGCACTTCGCGGGCTGGAGACGTTCATGCCAGCCTTCTTTCAGCCGCAACGTCGCAACTCGCAAGACATCCAAAAACGACTGGCAGCCATTCGTCGCGAGAAGGCCGAGATTCAGGAGCAGTTGTGGGAGGATTGGGTCCGGAGAGAGCGTCGCGT
The DNA here is from genome assembly GCA_963921825.1 of Erodium maritimum. NCBI lineage: Eukaryota > Viridiplantae > Streptophyta > Magnoliopsida > Geraniales > Geraniaceae > Erodium > Erodium maritimum. The sequence continues at coordinate 24,171 of CAWUGU010000024.1, read as the reverse complement.
ACGTTGGTAGTCTTGCGCAGACACACGGTGGGATCGTTTCGGCGGATGCAGGTCGTTATAGGCGTCTGGTTTGGTACGGGTTGGGATATAGTTATAGGAGGCTGGGCGTGGGCGTTCTTGGAGTGTGACTCTGGCTCTCGAGACTGAACAAAGATGAGGTTAGAGCCCATCAGATACCCAATTGTCAGCACCACAACGTTGTATCTTCTCACAAGTCGAAAAGAAGAATTATCAGGCTCGACGTGAAGAGATGTTGGTTCGCAGTCGGTTATCGCTCTCGTCGTCGCTGTCATCGCTGTCGTCCTTGAAGCCTTCTTCCAGCTCCCTGCTCAGTCTCCCTCCATCATCGTAGCGGCTTGAGTCAAGAGACAGGGCCGATCTTCTGTTCTCGTCGACTGCAAACAGTTCTTCTCCATCGTCGTCGTCAAAACCCGCATCGCTGTCGTGTCCGTCGACCGCCGCTAAGCCGTGCTGCCGGAACCGCGGCCAGTTGGAGGGAACAATAAGGCTCAACAGCCCAGCTTGCACACGATCGCGCAGGGATTGCGTCTGCGAAGAGATGGCATCGATTGGTAGGTACTGGCTGTACCGGTTGCGATATCGTCGCCAGGTGGGCACCACAACATAGGTCAGGAGCACGACCAGGACGAGGGAGATGAGTGCGGGGACGATGAGCGTCTGCGGGAGTGTGAGCACCGTGCTGCCCCAGAGTATCGGATAGAATAACGACTCACCTTGAGCACCGAGCCTGTTTGGGTCAGTTTGGACGTCTTGGAGGCGCCGGACGAGAAGGTCTGCGGCGTGCGGTCTGGCGGTTGCACGAGGTTGAGGAAACGAGGCTGAAAGACGGGCATGATGGCGCGAGCGATGGCCTCGGACACGACGAAGCGCGAGAGAAGAGAGGAATAGATAGAGCGGACGCAGCCAGGGCGAGGACTAGATGAACATGATGTCGAGTGAAGATGGGGAAGAAGACGAGGCGTTGTTGGGGGAGGTGATGTTGCGCAGCGGTTGTCAGCCTGGCCGGCTGGTGAAGGCTGGAGATGACTGGAGAAGCCTGATGCAGATGCAAATGCCGACGCCGACAGATGAGGCGTACGCAATCACGATTCGTCACGCAGCACGGAACTGGGATTCAACTGGCAGCGTGCTGGGTATCTCGCGCGTGTCGAAGTTGGTGGTATGACTGGATGAAGGAGACAGGGAGAGAGAGAGAGAGAGAGAGAGAGAGAGACGTAGAGAGTCAGAGACACAGAGAGACAGAGACAGAGACAGAGACAGAGACAGAGACAGAGAGAGACATCATCAACCTCATTTCCACACAAGGTACCACTCTCCTACCGTACTGCTACATCCACCTCACTCAGTTATATAACTACGTACCATGCACCGCACCTCATCGCTGCCGCAGCATCAACGCCAGCTCTCCCCAAGGAGACCATGATTACGCCCAAGATGGAGTGTCGTGTTTGTGTTGACGAGTCAGCATCGCTGCTGTATCATCACAACATGAGCCTGGGAAATGTACACTGTAGCCAGATTAGACAAGAATAATAATGTGCAGTCGAAAGTCATCGTCAACGGTATCGTCGGCCTCAGCCTCATCCTCATCTCCATCCCCCCCCCATTCCGCCTTCATCCATGCTTCAACTGCCCACTGCTGCGCTGCTGTCGGCATCACCAGCATCATCTTCGCGGGTGCGCGTCTCCTTGATTGCTTTCCTCCTGCCCTTCTCAGGAGCCCTCTTCACCCCCTTTTCCCCCGTCTCTCCTCTTCTCTGCTCTTCCCTCTCGCCCTCTCCTCTCGGCCGGGCATCTCCTAATTAATTCCTCTCGCCAGACCGGTCGGAAGAATCGACGACACACGTTTCAGCCTCTTCCTCGGTCTCTCATCGTCCGTCGTCCCTCTTCACAACGACATCGACATCGACACAACACAACACAACACAACACAACACAACACAACACTCAAACGCCAACCGCCAACTGCCAAACAGCCTCTCATCTAGGCTTTGCCATCAGCCGCTCCACTCTTCTCCCCAGGGTCGTCGTCCCTGTCCCATCAAGCACCAACCGCAGCAGCAGGGGCAATCTCGTCGAGCGTTTGCCGCCCTCGCTCAGTCTGCTCCTTGCGCACTGTCCCCTCGCCCAACGTCTTGTACTTGTATACGGCAGTCGACGTTGATATTATCATTGTCTCTGTCGCCAATTCGCCCTGCTCCTGACCAGACGACCAACGGCCAGACGTGCAACGAGCAACAAGCACGAGCACGAGCACGAGCACGAGCATCGAGCATCGGCGCCAGAACATACTCGGTACGCCCTCTCTCTTCTCGTCTCTCCGCGTGCCCTCAAGGCTGAAGCACCCTGTGATTCATGCTAACGGGCTTCTTCATGCGACAGGATCATTCCCCTCCACCGAGGCATCTCGAGCACTTCGCGCCGACACGAGACGTAGCGCGATGAGCCTAATCGCCGCTGCGAGCCATCCAACGAGCCTCTGCCAATTCTAAACCGCCCGCGCATTGATGCGTGCACGAGGAAGAGCCTGCTTCCATCAGTGAATGGTCGGCGCTGCGAGCATCGACCTGCGCGATCCCCTCCTCCTCCCTCGTGAGAATGTGGCCTGCCGACACCAAGCCTCGCCCAACCACGCCCAGCTCTCACGGCATGTCATTCTTTTCACGCAGCAAGAAGGATAGAGACCGCCCTGAGAAACGGCAGCCCAGCGACGAGGTCAAGAGTGCCACCGAAGCTGCCAAAGCGGGCTCCGTCTCCTCGCGGTCGTCCAAACACACCCGCGATTCCTCCATTCACTCCAACGACCGCCCAACGTCCCCCAGCGCCGACACGACAGGTCTGAACCTGACGGCCGGCATCATCACGTCGATTCCCTACGAGAGCGTCCAGGCCGATACGCGCTCGCCCATTGCCGTCGATTACCTGCCTTCAAGCGACCAGGTAGCGGTGCGACGCGATCACTTGCAGCCGCATCACCTCAACAAGAATGGTCACGACTATCACCAGTATCCCTCGCTCGACACGGCCAACATGCCTCACAGCTCACATCCATCGGGCCACGCCCCCCGCCGGGCCAGTCAAACGTCACCATGGCCTCGACCGGCAATCGAGTGACGCAGATGCAGCAATGGGGCCCCGCGCAGTTACCAGTACGGGGTAGCAGTGCCAGCACGGGGAATAATTCGCAGTACAAATATCAATCCTACTCGACTACAACTTCTTCACCCTACGCGCGAACGTCGTTTGACCACGGCAGCGTCGATACCGATCGAACGAGCATCAGCATGTTTTCGCCCACCATGCAGTACAAGTCGGGCGTCCCCGTGTCGAATTCACAAAACAGCTTGACACCGTCTTTCCAGGCATCTGCTCGCCGCGGTGGTCCCACCTCGGCAGTATCAAGCCAGTATGGACCAGAAGGCTTTCACCTCAACCGGCCGACCGACGACAGGGTGATTGAGGACGAGTTTCTGGCCCTGATGCAGAAGCGTGGCTGGCACAACCTGCCCGACCAGGCCCGGCGACAGATGATGGCCTACCCACCAGCAAAGAAATGGACCCTGATTCACCAAGATCGATTGACCGAATGGCAAGGCGAACAGCGAAGACGCACGACAAAGCTCTACCCTGGACAGTACAGTGCAGCGATGGAAATGTTGGCCAATGCAGACGAAGAAGGCACCCCAGAGTGGTACGTTCGCAAGGTCATGGACAATAGCATCTCCGCAAAGCAGCTGCAAAGTTTGGCTGTCAGTCTGCGAACGCAACCGATCGGCTGGGTCAAGATTTTTGTCGAATGCCAGGGTCAAGTTGCTCTTACAAATGTGCTGCAAAAGATCAATCGTCGAATCGCCCAGGGCCCAGCACCGGTCGAGGGTGCAACGAGCGAAAAGGATCTGGACCGCGAATATGACATTGTCAAGTGCTTGAAAGCACTGATGAACAACAAGTACGGCGCAGACGATGCGCTCGCCCATCAGCAAATCATCATGGCTCTAGCCTCGGCTCTCACGTCTCCCCGACTATCAACGCGCAAGCTGGTCAGCGAGGTTTTAACCTTCTTATGCCATTGGGGCGCCGGAGAAGGCCATGTTAAGGTCATTCAAGCGCTCGACCTGGTCAAGTCACAGCTCGGAGAAAATGGCCGATTTGACGCCTGGATGCGGATTGTCGAGGTATCGATTGATGGCCGAGGCAAGATGGGAAGCTTGGTCGGTGCCAGCGATGAAATGCGCAGCGGTGGCATTGGCATGGAAAACCTCCTCATGGAATACGCTGTTGCAACGCTACTCCTGGTCAACATGGTTGTCGATGCGCCAGACCGTGATTTGCAGCTGCGTGTTCACATTCGAGCTCAATTCACTGCGTGTGGCATCAAGCGAATCCTGACCAAGATGGAGAGCTTCCAGTACGATGTCATTGACAAGCAGGTTGAGCGATATCGGGCAAATGAGGCCATTGACTACGAAGACTTTCTCGAGCGCGAGAACAGCAGCATCAAGGACAGCGTTGAGGGTGAAGTCAAGGATCTCAGTGATCCAGTTCAGATTGTCGATGCCATCATGCAAAAGGTCCGCGGCGGTCCTACGCAAGACTACTTTGTCTCGGCGATGCAGCATCTGCTCCTTATCCGCGACAATGACGGGGAGGAGCGCTTACGCATGTTTCAACTTGTTGATTCGATGCTGAGTTATGTTGCAATGGATCGAAGACTTCCTGATATGGATCTCAAGCAGAGCCTCAACTTTACCGTTCAGAGCTTGCTTGACAAACTCCACACCGACTCAGAAGCACGCCAAGCTCTCGATGAAGCGCAAGAAGCTCGACAAATTGCCGACTCGGCAATGGCTGAGCGTGATGAGATGCGGGCCCAGATTCAACTGGGGGCCGATGGCCTGGTTGCAAAGCTGCAGAAACAGATTGAGGAGCAATCCCAAGTCATTGAAGTCCAGAGGCGTCAGGCCGATGCTCTCAAGAGCGAGCTCGAGAACCTGCAGACTGTTCGTGCAAAGGAAGCACAGCGCAATGAACTTGAGACGCGTGAGCTCTACCTGATGCTGCGCGATGCTCAAGATATTGCAGCTTCCAATGCCGCAAAGACTGGCTTGGCACAATCAGATCCCCAGCAGATGAAGGGTATCCTGGATCGCGAGAGGCTCATGGATCGTCTGCAAATGCAGATTGAGAGACAAAAGACGCAGTACAAGCTGGAAGGACGTGTCTGGGGTGAGTCTGTTGGCCCCTCGGACAGACTTCGTGCTCTGCGTGAAGAGATGGAAGGCGGCAGTGATGAAGTTCCCAGCGATTTCACCAATAGCGTCATGGGCAGCGTCTCTCGACAAACGAGAATCCCCAGAAAGCCTGTCACTCCCAGCGACATACTTGCTGAGCAGGTCGAGGATTATGACGGCGACGATGCCGTGTATGAGAAGCCTCGCGTCGTCGAACTCCGCAGACCTCCCAAGGTTAGGCCCGACCAGGCCAGCGACGATGAAGGTGACGGAGTCACCACCGGACCATCACACCCCAGCTTGGACTCTCAATCACCTCGAACGCCTAGTGATGAAGGCGTATCAAGAGTGGCTGCGCCGGGGGCAGCTCTTCCACCGCCACCACCACCACCTCCTCCTCCTCCACCCCCCCCTGGAGCAGCCGGAATGCCACCACCTCCTCCAGGTATGGCTGGTCTCCCACCACCACCACCACCTCCTCCCCCTCCCCCGCCACCGCCAGGGGGTGCCGGTATGCCTCCCCCTCCTCCACCGCCGCCTCCTCCAGGAGGTGCTGGCTTACCTCCTCCTCCGCCACCACCACCTCCTCCTGGGGGTGCTGGAGCTCCTCCTCCACCGCCTCCGCCTCCTCCTGGTGGAAAGATGTCTGGCAAGTTTCTGCCACAAGCTGTATATAACTCTGTTCCAACCATTGGTCTGCCGGTTGCACGTCCCAAGAAGAAGCTCAAGGCTTTGCATTGGGAGAAGGTTGACACTCCTATGACGACCCATTGGGCTGCCCACGCTCCTACTCCTGCTGAGAAGGAGGAAAAGTATGCTGAACTTAGCCGCAAGGGTGTACTCGAGGAAGTTGAGAAGCTGTTCCTGGCCAAGGAGGTGAAGAAGATTGGCAAGAGTAGCAGCAAGAAGTCTGAGAAGAAGCAGATCATCTCCAGTGATCTGATGAAAGCTTACCGTAAGTCAATCCCTCTATCTTGGGTTCTCTAACATTGGACAGAGATTTCGCTTGCCAAATTTTCGTCGTATTCTGTTCAAAAGATTGTTCAGATGGTCATTCACTGTGACCCTGAAGTCTTGGACAATAGCGTTGTCATGGACTTCCTGCAAAAGGAGGACCTATGCAACATTCCCGAAAACATTCAGAAGCTCATGGCTCCCTACAGCAAGGACTGGGCCGGTCCCGAGGCCAATAATGCTACGCGGGAGCAGGATCCCACAGAGCTGACACGAGAGGACCAGATCTATCTCGAGACTGCATTTGAACTCCACTCATACTGGAAGTCGAGAATGCGTGCACTCGCCTTGACAAGATCCTTTGAGCCCGAGTACGACGACATCACTTCCAAGCTCAAGCAGGTTGTCGCCGTTTCAGAGTCTTTGCGAGACTCGGTTTCGCTCATGAATGTTCTGGGTCTGATTCTCGACATTGGTAACTACATGAACGATTCAAACAAGCAAGCCAGCGGTTTCAAGCTCAGCTCGCTCGCGCGTCTGGGAATGGTCAAGGACGACAAGAACGAGACTACTTTTGCAGATTTGATTGAGCGCATCGTCCGCATGCAATACCCCGAGTGGGACAACTTTACAGAGGACATCAACGGCGTCATTGGCGCTCAAAAGATCAATGTTGACCAGCTCAAGCAAGACTCCAAGAAGTACATTGACAACATCCGCAACGTTCAAGCATCTCTCGATTCTGGTAATCTGAGCGATCCAAAGAAGTTCCACCCTCAAGACCGCGTCAGTCAAGTCGTCCAGCGATCAATGAAGGAGGCACGCAGAAAGGCAGAGCAAATGCAACTCTACCTCGAAGATATGGACCGGACCTACTCGGACATTATGGTCTTCTATGGTGAAGACCCCGGCGATGAAAATGCTCGTCGCGACTTCTTCGCCAAACTGGCCATCTTTGTTCAGGAATGGAAGAAGTCTAGAGACAAGAACGTTCAGCTTGAGGGCATCCGCAAGCGCAATGAAGCTTCGATGAAGAGAAAGCAAGCAATGCTGAAAACCAGCCCGCTCGACAACGGTCCACCTTCGCCCTCGTCCACTGGAGCAATGGACTCGTTGCTGGAGAAGCTGCGTGCCGCAGCGCCGCAGGCACGCGATCAACGAGATCGTCGCCGTCGTGCTCGACTACAGAACCGTCACCAGGTTCGTGTTGCCTCTGGCCAACAGTTGCCAGAGCAAGGCGAGATTCCAGAAGTGGAGGAGACTCTACTCAGCCCTCAATCCATGGGCAGCGAGGGTCCGATGAGCCCCGATACAGCCTCTGCGCCGAGTGTCGAGGAGAATACTGAGGAAGTAGATATAGGAGAGCGCGCGGCAATGTTGCTTCAAGGCATGCGTGGCACTGATGGTGCCGATGACCCTGAAGCTGCAGAGCGTCGGGAGAGCACGCGCAGATCTCGCCGACGAGATACTGCCGAGGAAGAACGCCGACTGCGTAGGAGACGCAGGGATCGGGCAGGCGTCAGCGCAACGTCTGAAACACCCATAGAGGCAGAAACCATCCCCGAAGGCCCAGAGGCAGAAGCAGCGTCAGAGGACAACCAGACCGGCGGGCTGTCAATAGAGACTGGAGGCCAGGCCTCAAAGCCTGCAGTAGTTACGCCGACGACCATTGTGAGCCCGCCTAGCCCTGATGGGTCAAAGATAAACCCCATCGACTTGGATGATTAATGGGATAGTAGGGCTATAGGCATGGGTCAGGATGGCGGATAATGCCAAAGAGACCAGGGGCTTTGGATTGAATACGATACCTTGTAATGTTTACAATGCGTCCCTTGACCTTTTTGCATGGCCATGCGCGGGATGGTGGGCGTGGTCAGAGACTCTTTCTTGATTGAATTATTGCATAGCGATTCTAGACCTGACCGTAAAGACGGTGCGGGGTTCTATACGTTTGTTTCTGCTTTTGTAACATCGTCAGTTGCAATCACCTCAGTCGTAACTTTTCCCTCCTTCGCCTTCTCGTGAATGCTCCATCTCAGTGCTCCCAGTGTTCCCAAGTCCTGGTTGCATCGTCTGACGCGAAAACATTTCCAGGGGTCAACTACTGGAATCTTGCCTTCCCATCGTCCGTTTTCTTGGATGATTGCATGAGAAATGGCTGTCAAGTCATCGGTTCCAGCTAAAACAAGGTCTCCTCGCAGATGTGGACTTGAAATGACGTGTTCTCCTGGAGGATAAGAGATTTTGAAGTTGAGAAGGTTGGATGTGACATCTGCTTCGAGTACCTGTACTGTTAGCACAATGCCCCAAGACGCAGTATACATACCACAATGTCCTTTTCAACCTTGACTCTGACCGTCTTCTTCTTCACTTTCTTCTGCAAGGTCCTCTCGAATCTCAGCACGTCAGCTGTCTGTAGCACACCCTGCTCAACCAATTCTCTTAGCCCCAGGGTGCTATCGTCTCCCTTTCCGCGCTTTGGACCGTATATTGCTTTGGACTTCTGACCCCAGTACTCTTCAAACTCTCTATCCTTGAACTTGTCGAAATTGCCTGCAGCACGCTGCTCGTGGGCCTGCTGGGCTTCTCTTAGCCAGTCGGGATCAAACCTGCCACCTGCGAGGTCAGATTGAAAGAGTGCAGCCTGTGTGCTCAAGGCATCGCTCCACAAGAATTTCTGGGTAGGCTTGGGACTGGTAGAGCGGTCGATGGAGGAGTTGGGAAGGAGGGATATCAACTCATTCTTCTCTTCGACCGAGAGAAGTTCCCAAGCTTCTGGTTTTCTGATGAGGGTCTTTACTTGTTAACAGAAGCTCTCACCAGTCGCAGAGCACTCACGATGAGACTGCAGTTGGCAAGAGGCGAGTTCGTGTCCTGCATGACAAATTCAGGGTCCCAGATGTCTTGTTCCACCTTGGACTTCTTTCCGCAGCTCGTACCTTTTGTCGATGCTCCGGATTGCCGTCTCTTTTTACCTGGCGCATACTCTTCATCACTTCCCTCTTTTACCTCTGGCAATCTCGAGACTAGCTTTTTTGCACGACCGCTACGTCTTGGGGCAGTTGTTTCCACGTTTGCTTCGGTGGTAGGAAGCCCTCCAGTCGAAAGCTTCTCTCCACTGCCAGGAGACTCAATCTCTGGAAGCTTCTCTGCTTGCTCAGAGCTGCTTGACCTTCTCTCAGAGGATTCTGCCATCTTGACACTCGCTGATAGAAGAGTAGACTGTTCCATCCTTTGGTCATCACTCATCTCGAGCGGGATCTTTTCCTGTGAGCGAGTGGTCAGAGTCGTAGGAGAACTTACTTAGTCTTTAGAGATACGCAGTCGCTGACCACACTCGAGTGAGCATGCAGACAAATGAGAGCCAGAGCTGCAGCACAAAAGTATCGCTGTCACTCCATCTTTGATTTCTCAGCGTTTGTTGTCTAGTGAAAGAGTGTCTGACGTTGCAAACGGAGTAGGAAGACCTATAGCCGAGCAACCTCAGCCTCGTGGGAAGGCTGAGACGAGAACAAGTAGGATCATCAATCACACAACTTGTCCTGTCATTGATATGGAATCTCTAAACATCTCAGTCTTCCCTGCGCAATTGCTGACTTTATCAATGAGCATGTCGCTTCTCATGATGGAGAGGCTGAACGTCGACTGCCGCTCAGCCTCATGCCGGAGGACCTCCAACTGCACACTCACGAGCAAAACCTGAATATCAAAGACTCTAAGAATATCAATAGCATCACTTCAGTTTATGACCTCTCTCATCATTTTGGCAAACCAGCATTCTATATCGTGCTGGCATTGGTGCCTTGTGCCTTGTCAGCGAGGTAAGGCCACGCGCTTTGGTGAGAGCCTACAGCGTCATTGTTGAAGTGACAAGCTGGCCGCTGCGAACTCACCCAAAAGCTTCCTTCAACCTTTGACCACCTGGCCTCGTCGACCACAAAGCAATCCGCCACTTCTACGACTCAGATCGTCTTCTCTTTCGTGTCATATCCCCTGCTTGTACGCAATCACTGTGTCATCACCTGGGCGCGCGCCGAGCGACCAGCTTTCAAATTTGATATTCAACCCCTTGATCACTCCACAGCACCGCCATGATCAAGTCAACGCAAATTGCAAGGCTGGATGGTAAGACTTCTTCTTGATACATGACCGCCGCTGACCGTCACAGGCCTCATGCTCTGCTCCTCGGTCGATGATGAGCGGGTAAGATGTTCACGATGGCGCTCGATCAAACACGTCTGACAGCGGTAGACCGAAGCCAGCCTCGCCGAGGTCAAGTCACAGGTCAAGCTGGTCTTGCGCCGACTAAACCGAAACTCGGAGCCGCAGGCCAGCATAGAGAGCGGAGAGTACACGATCCAGTACGTCTTGGCCAGGCTGTGGATGACCAGCGACTGACTGCGCAGCTATCTCATTGCCGATGCCATCTGCTACATTTGCATTGCAGCCCGCTCCTATCCACGCAAACTTGCCTTTACCTACCTCGCAGACATCTCCTCCGAATTTAGCAACATCTACTCCTCTGCTCAGATCCACGCGCCGACACTCCGACCGTATGCATTTATGGAATTCGACACCTTCATCTCCCGAACAAAGGCCACCTATAGCGACAGCCGCGCGACAGCAAACCTCGACCGCCTCAACGACGAGCTCCGGGACGTGACGCAAGTCATGACGAAGAATATTGAGGACTTGCTGTACCGTGGTGACAGCCTCGAGCGTATGGGAGAGCTCAGCGAGCGGCTGCGCGAGGACTCGAGAAGGTACAAGAAGGCGGCCGTCAAGATCAATTGGGATCTGTTGGTGAAGCAGTACGGTCCTATTGGAGGTGTTGCATTTATCATGCTGTTCTTTGTTTACTGGCGATTCTTTTGGTAGGCATATCAGGTATTTTGGTTGTGCTATTGTTGCAAAGATTCCCATCTCATCAGCGAGGGACAGTTAGCTACTGGCGATACGCCCAAATATACGTTCGCCATTGGCCATGTCTTCTAGATATACATGTGCTGATATGCCGAGTGGAATCGACTACTTGCGCTTGGTAGCTGACTTTTGCTCACTTCCAGATACCTTGACAGCCTTGTCGACAACGTCAACTGGGCCAGCATCGGGATTGCTCGTCAAGGGCTTGTTGGCAACCTTTTCATCGCCCTCCTCCTCCTCTCCACCCTGTCCAAACTCATTGACACGCGTCTACAACTGTTAGCTTGGTTGAAGAATGAGGATACAACTTACGTAGTCGACCTTGTACTTGTAGCTCTGGTACAGGTACACAAAGAAGATGACGTCGTCCCGGAGAGTTGCTAGGCGATGGAGAGTAGGCATCTTGATGGTAAAAGCAAACAAGTCGTCAATAAAAGTGTTGAGGAACTTGTAGGTCATGGCGCGAGCAGGCATGTGTGCCACGCTCTTGAGACGGTAGTTGATGTACAAGCTGGGAACCATCATCAGGAATCCATAAGCGTAAACGGAGCCGACGAGAGTGGTGATGATGAAGCTGTACCACGACTTGTGCGTCTCGTAGATGAGAGAGTAGATGGCGTAGGCAATCAGAAGGGGGACTGCAATGATGTACAGGTACTTGAAAGCAATCTCGTCGTACTCCTTGGTCTTCTCTTCAGTCTCGGAGAGCTTGTGCTTGTCCTCAAAGATGATGCGGTAAGGAATATAGGAGTCGACTGGTCGCAATCTGATATTGACCATCTTGGTGACTTTCCACAGTTCCAGAAAGATGCCCATGCCTTGAGACATGAGGATCATCCAAGACGTGTTCTCGTTGTTGTCCAAGAGGTACAGGAAGATGACAGCTTGCATGAAGACGTTGGCAAGAATGGTGCGGACAGAGATTCCAACATTGTCCTTTTTGTTGCGCCAATGGGAGATGTCGCTCTTAAATGCAAGTCCCTCAAATACCATGTGCAGAACACTGACGACGGCAGTGGTACCGAGCAGCCAGGGGTTCGTGTCGAGGAGGACTTCCTTGATCATCTCAAACTCGGAGCCGTCACCACCGCCGGGAACAGAGTTGCCGTGAGCCGCCTGACGAGCCGCATTCTTGGATCCCTCGTCGAGACTGGCCAAGATGTTAAACTTCATATTGGCGGTATTGCCGAGATCAATGCGCATGGGCACCTTGGTGACGGTCGAGTTGAGCTCCATCATTTGAGACTTGAGTTGCCAGAAAGTGTTGACAAACAGCACGGGATAGTACCATCCATTCAGTCCCGTGCCATCGCGCGCTCCGGTAGCCTCGAGCTGAACATACTGGCGGATAGGAGGATTCAGAGTGGCGTAGTTCATGACCGTGGTATCGGGAACGAACGAGAGCGTCAGGTTGGGATGGTAGTGCGTGGTGATGATGGGACCCGAGGGCACTTCTTCCACTTCCTCCACCCCGGCCTCCTCAGCCGCGGCCAGGAGGTTCTTGGTCTTGACCACCTTCTTCTTGGCAATGTAGTGCGTCAGGGGGCGGACAAAGTAATAGGCCCTGGAGGGATCGTAGCCAGCAGTTGAGGGATCAAGCTTGCTCCCCGATATGCCAATGTAAAAATGACCCCAAAGAGTGCCATTGTGCTGGACCTTTGCCGGCACGCTGAGCTCGGTCTCAATGACTCTGTTGTCATTCCAATCACCAAGTCGAAATCCCACAACATCGGCGGCAAAGCGTTCACTCGGGACCGAGAGAAGGGGTTCGCGAACAAAGCTGGGCGAGACGACAATGGTCAGATCGAGGGGCGTATCCGCCGGCCAGATTGGGGCCACGCGCTGAGGGACAGCACTGTAGGTACGGCCTTCGTCGAGGTGATCGGGACGAAGCGCAAAGGGAGGGATATCGCCCGTGTTCGCCGGCAGCTGGACAACAGCCCCTGAAGCGTCGGTCGTCGTCGCGGGAGCTGCTTTGTTGCGGCCCATGACGGCTCCCAGGGCCCATTGAACCGCCACAAAGATCAGCAGACTGCGAAAGGCATTCATGAGGAATGACTGCGCACTGTTAGCTACCACACGTCAAGATAGAACACGGCAGACGTACGCTTCCGCCCTGCTGCTGCTGGCGTTCGCCGCTCGCTGCCGCTTGAGGAGGCATGATGGCTTGTGTTGGCGATGGGGTGTCACTGTCGGGCTTGCGGAGACAGCAAGAGGGATTAAACGATGCAGGGACCAGAGAAGCCAGCGATTGCCATCCGTCAGACAGTGATGCGCAGTGGGTGGAGAGTGACGCGGGTTTGTCGTCGTGGTCGTCGAGAGGTTGTGGATATTCTTGCTGATGGCCAGAAGTCGAATGAATTCAGGAGCTCTGAGCAGACCCACGAGCCAATCACAGAGTGGCGGCGATAAGGCGAATGGATGAATGAATGGATGAATAAATGAATGAAGGAATGAGTGATTGATGACTCGACTCGCAGGATCTTGTTTGATAAGGTGGTCCTTTTCCCAAGCCGATGTCAGACTCACGGTGTCAGTATCTCAACGTCGTCGTCGTCGTCTCATCATACTCTGTTTCTCTCTTCACCCCACTCTCGTCCTGCCACGGACCTGTCTTCTGCTCCAACACTCTGCACGACAATATCACTGCCCTCAGGTAAGAGATTCTTATTGTCTGTCTTCGCTGTTCGTCTCTCCTGCCAATGTTTGCTTCCCGTCACGTTGCATGCTGCGTGTGGCATCGTGGTGGTCGTTGACCTCATGACTTCATCCCTACCAGCTCGTCGTATTGGCTTCATCTGCTTGTCTCCAATCGTTGGCTAACACACGACCAGACTGGGAGCCTGCGGTCACGACGCATCTGCCGTGCTTCACATACGTTCTGAGCAAGTCGTGCCGTCGAGATAGCGGTGTCAGCGTGAGTCTTGGGGAGACGTCTGGGCTTCTCTCCATCCCGTCCAGAGCCAATCATCGCCGCCATTATTCGACTTCGTGCCGTCACAGTCACCGTTAGGACCCTCAGCTGCGCCTCGCCACAGCCTGCTATATAAACAGATAGCCTCGCCATCAGAGACCCTTGGAATCTCCCTTTCCTCTTCTCTTTCACTCCACAAACAAGACCTTGAGCGTGGGACATCATGACGGTTGACAATGCTTCGCGCAAGACAGTGGTCTGCGTCTTTTGCGGCTCCAAGCCCGGCAACTCGCCAGGATACATGGAGGCTGCGCGACAACTGGCCAGGGTATTTCATGAGAACAACATCAATCTCGTGTATGGCGGCGGAACCGTAGGCCTCATGGCGAGGTCGCTCGTAGCCTCGTGGCGCTGTCTGGCCCAAGTTCAGTCCTGGGCATCATCCCGGCGCCTCTGGCCGAGTATGAACAGGGCCCCGACAGCGTCATTGCTACCAGCAATGGCAAGACAGTGGACAACATTCTCGAGGCTGAATATGGCCGCACCGTGGTCGTCAAGGACATGCACACCCGCAAGCAGATGATGGCGCAAGAAGTGCTGGCTGGCGGCCCGGGCAGCGGCTTCGTGGCTCTCCCTGGCGGATACGGCACGATGGAGGAGTTGATGGAGGTGGTCACCTGGAACCAACTGGGCATTCACAACCGGGGTATCGTCCTCTACAACGTCGAGGGATACTGGGACGGCATCGTCGACTGGGTCAGCAACAGCATCAAGGCCGGATTCGTCTCCGAGTCCAACAGAAACATCATCGTCGAGGCCAAGACGGCCGAGGAAGCAGTCTCATCTCTGCAGACCTACCAGGCGGCAGCCGGACGCTTCAAGCTGGATTGGGGATCTCAATAGAGTCAGCGTGGGGATAGAGTATACATGATTGCGGTGTTGCGAGGTAAACAAGTCTATTCCAACGCTGGGGATAAGTCTGCATTTCGGCGCTGGAGTCTGATCGTTTCCATTCACGAAACCTAGATAGGGTCAGAGAACAAACGAAGCCTGAAAGCTGGTGGCCATCTTGTAGTTATATTCTACAGTTTCATTCATCATTACAAGCCCGAAATCTATGAGTCTACCTCCATGCCGTCGCCACCAGTCGTAGGGGCAGCAGTCTCGCCCTCGGTGACCTCGGTGCCGTCCGCCACAGCGTCGACCCACGGCTTGACCTCTTGACCCTCGTAGAGCTTGAATGCTTCAATGGCCTTGGCTCCCTCTGGTCTCACACCGCAGACAGAGACACTTGTGTTGTCCACCGTCAGCTCCTTGTCCTGTGCCAAACTCTCCTTCAATGCTCGCAGACCATGGGCCACCAGCTCTTCTCTGCTCGCGCTCTCAAACTGGTCGAGGTTGCGCTCGAGATACGTGCGTGCCATCTGCGAGCGGGCTCCGATTGCGCACGCCACCATCTCCTGCGTCATGCCCGAGGGCTGGAACTCAAACAGATGAGGTCCTGACTGATCGACACCCGCAACGAGCAGTCCCACACCGTATGGCCGCTTGCCCAGGTGCTGCGTGTTGGATTGAGCGCGGTCGCCAATGGTGGCTACGGCGCGTTCGACGGGGATGGCTCGGCCGTAGGTGAGGCGTGATGAAAGTGATTGTTGCTTGAGAAAGTTGGAGAGAACGCGAGCGTCGGACGACAGACCAGCAATGGCACAGCCGAGGTGCTCGTCGATGGCGATAATCTTCTTCTGGTAGGAGGAGAGTTCTTCGGCGTTACGCTGCACCGTTAGCAGATGAAGGCTATGCGGCTGTCGCTGTCGCTGTCGATGCTTACCTTGAGCGCTGCCATCACCACATGAGTCTTGCTGACGATACCCACGACCACCGATCCTTGCTTGACGGCTTCGGATGCATACTCGACTTGGAAGATGCGACCTTGGGGAGAGCTGCGTGGGGGATTAGCTACCGATGAGCCGCGACGTAATCAACTCACAAGGTGACCGAGTCGTTGTCGTAGTTGTTGCGGAACATGGCTGGGGATGGCGCAGCGCTGGAGCTGCAGTTTCACACAGTTGATCGGGACGAGATTGGCGGGCAGTTTCTGGAGAGTTGATCGACGGCGGGAGAGGGAGAGGGAGAGGGAGATGGGTATATGTTTGTAGGATGATGGTTGAAGGAGCACGGCGATGTTGTATGGTAGGCGACAGCTCGACACGAAGCTCATCGCTAGCGCCAGTCTGGCGGTGCAGCCGCATCAATGCTGGTCGTCGCGTCAGCCAGTCCACCTGCTTGCTTGCCAAACGTCACCTTGCTCTCCTCCTCATCAACAACCTCATCCTAGGCCGTGCAATCCGTGAGTCTATCTTGTCTACGACGCCGTGTGCCCCTGCTAACAACATCCAGCTCGTCGCTGCGTCCGCCGGCTTCTCGATCAATCTCCACCTCCATCGCCGTCACCATCACCAACCTCCCGCGATCCGACACCCGCCGCCATGGCTGCTGGATTAAAGACCATCATTGCGCTCTCTTTCGTGCGTCGATCCCGTCGTCGTGTGCTCTGCTGACCCTAGACCACAGGTCCTCGCGGTCGGATTCTTGCTCGTCATCCTCTCGTGTGCGCTATGGCATCAATATCTTCCTCTTCTCGTCGTTGCGACATACATTCTGGCGCCCATGCCCAACTGGATCTGTGGTCGCTGCGCCGATCCCGATGATTTTGGAGAGAACTCTGGAAACGCAATCCTTGATTTTGGTCGATTCTGCACGGGTTTCCTGGTGGTGATGGGCATTGGTAAGTCGTTTCGCCATTTGGCTTCTGCCTACTGACAGGGCCTGCAGCTCTCCCCGCCGTCCTCGCGCATTCGCACATTATCGAAATCCCCGCCATGATCATGTCCATTGTCGGTGGTGTCTTGATCTACGGGACCATTATCAGCTTCGGCATGTTCTTCCAGGAGGAGTCAGAATTCTAGGGCATGCAGGACAGAAGACAGGCAGATAAGTAGCGGGGCGCGGCTTGCGCGCAAACACAGTTGAATGATGTACGTATAAATGTCATGATGTGTCTTGGTATCCTGTACATCGTTGAGATGGCCGTCTAAATACTCCCAATGATCTTGCCGTACGCCCTCTAGACACGTTGAGTGTCGTCTATGAGCAAATCCAAACGCCTACGCTGAACCCGAACAAATAACACCAAGAGTGCCTGCAAGCTTTGCCTGCATCTCCTTTCGCTCATCTACTGGACTGCTGAGGTTGGTCACTGCACCGCCAGCACCAATGTGCCAGACCTCGGTATCGGCCACGCCTTGATTGTCCTCGTCGTCCCAGTGGAACATGCTGCGAATCGTCACGCTGAAGTCGGCTCTGCCGCCAACGTCAATATATCCAACCACGCCTGAGTACAGGCTTCTCTCGCGGCCGTCTTCGAGATCTCTCAACAGCTGGCACGATCGAAACTTGGGAGCGCCAGTCATGGATCCTGGCGGCAGCGAGGCCGCAAGCATATCGAGCCCGGTGTGGCGGGATCGCTTGCTACCGTCTATCTGCCCTTCCACAATCGAGATCATCTGGAAGACGCTGGCGTACTCCTGGACAACCATGGCCTTGGGAACCCGCACGTAGCCCGGCGGACAGACCTTTTGCATGTCGTGTCGAGTCAAGTCGACTATCATGAGATTCTCCGCAATCTCCTTTGGAACTCGCAGCAGCTGCTCGGCTTGATCCAAGGTAGATACAGCTGCAGACTTTTTGACTGTTCCCTTCATGGGTCGCATTTCGCAAGCTCCTTGCTCGTTCCACTTGAGGAAGCGTTCTGGGCTGCTGCTAACCAGTGTTGCTCCTCCAAGTCGAATGAACGAAGCAAAGGGCGCTGGCTGCGTCTTTCGGAGACTCTTGTAAAGCGACCAGGCTGTGTCTTCGTCTTTGGCTGCTGCCAGGGTGACGTGAGTCTGGCCCGTGAGGCACAGCTCGTACGACTCTCCCTGCCTGATGAGCGATTGACATTGCTCGACGCTGGCCTCGTATGCCCTCTCATCAGGAGAGTCAACTGCGAGTGCTATCGGAATGGAGATGTTGGATGCGTTGGACTGCATCTGCAGCTTGTCGTACTTGACGGCCAGGTTGAGAAGCCAAAACTCCATCAGCGCAAGCCAGTCGGCCGTTTCACATTCCGAAGAGACCAGCTGCTGAGCGTAGACCCTCTGCGTCCAGTGGTCCACAACCAGGCTCTTGGTCACAAAGGCAAAAGACAAGTCTGGTCGAGAATGCTTGCGCTTCAACGGACGACCCTTCAGCACACCCAGATCCTGGAGGCCGAGCTCGTACGTTGTGTATCCCATCAGTCCGCCCCAGAATGGCAGTTCCTCCAGTCCTCTCGTGACTTTGCGAGAATCCATAAAGGTCGCAAGGTATGACCAAATGCTTCCGCTGTACGGAGCCAGGTTGATCCTACTCATTGCCCGAACTCCTTTGGACGGGAAGCCAGTTTTGCAAAACTTATTTCCCACAGTGTAATCAATCCGTTGACATTCATCGACATCGATGGCAATGATGGAATAGCGGTTTGATCCATCGGCCCCGGCACAATCAGCATTGGCAGACTCGAGGACAATGTTGTTTGTCCGCAGCTTTTGCAGTCCCTCGACAAGATCTGGCACGGTCAAGTTGCTGGAAGCCGTGGCAGTTCCCGGTATCTGTATTCGAGATGTCCCACCGATCGATTCGAGACGTTCCCGGCCAGGGACAGTAGAGATGGCAGAGTTGACGGAGAAAGATCTGCCAGCTGCTGCTGTGGCTTTGGAACCCTCGACTGCTTCATGTTCCATGCCACAGCATGCGTGTACCAGTTTCGAATAACTCGGCGGCTGTGCAGATCGGTGCATATCGATTCAGGGTGGTACTGAAGTCCGGTTTTTTTTTTTATTTTAATTTTTTTTAACGGTCTGGTAGCGTGCTGGACGGCGACCAAGATATTGGGGTTGTAATCATCCTTTTCGATCCACGCAAGTGGTAAGAGGTCTGGCGTATCCCTCATGCGTTCGACATCCACAAACCACGACTGATACAGCACTGCTTTGAAGGGCCCAACCTCGTCAAAGATGGTTCCTGCAACGCCTTGCAATCCCACATGCTCGACATCCCGTATCATCCCGTGCTGCGGCTGGTTCAGCTGCTCAACTGGTGCACCATAGGTGGCCACGAGGCTTTGGAAACCCAGACAGATACCGAGGACAGGAAGTTGACGATCCAGAGGCAACGTCCACACATGACGCATCACGCCAATGTCTTCCGCGACGGCCACATTGCCAGGCCCAGGACCGCAGACAACGGCATCAAAATGATCCACCAGATCGTGCAGCCTTGACTCTGCATTGTTCGTAAACGTGTCAATCTTCAACACTCGGACATCGGCATCGAGTTCGGTTTGGAGGAGGGCAACAATGTTGTTCGTGTAACTGTCGTAGGCATCGATAAACAGAATCCTCGGCTGAGGCAGGGCAGACTCGGAATGAGGCATTTGACGGCGAAGAACAGGACGTATTCGTGACTCTCGATATGGACTTTCGACGCTCGATCTCGACGCTCAACGCTCGATCAGACAGCGGGGTTCCTGATAACTCTGCGATAGAGAAAAAGATTTCCAATCGCGGCGATAAAACTGCGACCTGAGCTAGTCTGCAGTCGTGGCGCGGCTCTCCCCGCAAGCGTACAGACTCACCAGCCTCTTCAATCGATGGCATTAACAAATTATGAATTGTACAAGTTAGAGGTCGGAGCGATAAATCTGACCGTCAATATACCTCTATACATGTTCATGGTCCTCGAGAGATACACTTTTTCAACAGCAAGGGTATTGAATGTTGGCACCATGAGCCAGATTTCTGGGCCTCTCACAGACCGCCCAATCTTAGATCGGTTGTTGTACTGGGGTCCAGCTTACGAATACCCTCTCAACAATAACTCCTCTGCGAACCTTTATTGTTTGAAGCAGTCCAATCATCACCTCGTCTCTCCGGTATTTCGTTTGCCTCAAAACAACTTGACAGTTTCTATTGTGAACAACTTGCAGGCAATCATGGGCTGTGTCGTACACATGTAGGTTCGCAAGGTGATCACGGCTCTTTAAGTAGAAGGGTCTCTGGCATCATTGACGAAAGTTGGCGGGTTGGTGGCCTACGCAATGGAGTATGCCAGGACAAGTATCAAGCGTGGTGGGTTTGGATGGTCAACATGGTCTTGCATCATAGCCGGCACAAACTTCAGATCGAGAGTGATTTGCATTAACTCTGACAGTTTGGAGCTGATGGCTACAGCAAGCGCGGTGTTCACTCCTACAATTCATCGGACGAAGAGGTAAATCGTGGTCCCAAGTTCAGATCATGTCTTCCAGTCTAGATCCATCGTGGGAGGCATCATGGCATAGAGCTTTCGCAGGCCCGCATGTCTTATCAAATGATCCGGGACTGATGAGCCAGCCAGCTGTTCAATCCATAGTTTCATGAGATAATTGAATTCTAGGGAGCGTCGTTACTTTCTGACTTCAATCTGAGGACAGTCAGGATTGTGTTTATTCATTCTCAACGGGATGTGTGGGCAACTATATAAGGGGAGTTCTATTGAAGGCTTTCAGCATCGTAATCCAAAGCTTTACCTTGGGCAGTCTCACAGCTACTTTCATGATAGATGATAGGCATGCTGGGTTAAGCTCTACAGAATCCTCGGATTGCAGATTCAGACGTCGCGCTCTCTGCTCGGCGGTCCGCCTGGGTCATATCTTAAGACAGAGATGGCATCAGTGATGCGAGAGTCTACGCATCGTGGTAGCAATTGTTTGGCAGGAGTCCTGCAAGTGACAGGCCTTCATGTCCTATCACTATCCCTCCTATCTTGAACAAGTCGCTATTGCTAGGAAGCAGTGTGATCTTCCACCAACTTTGGAGAATATGGAAGATCTTGCTACTCATTTGTCCAGCATGTATCACTGCAACTGGCTCAGCAGTTACTTTTCTCATTGACGAGCTGCCTCTCCCATCGATTGATCAGATCAAGGCTGCCTGCAGGGGTAGCAAACTCGATGCAGCTGATGTGATGGAGATCCTGCAGATTGCTATCGGCAACTCTGAAGAGTCAGTATTGATCTTGGCTAAGATAGATGAGATGGAAAGAAACAAGATCAAGGTTCTTTGTGAACTATGTATAAGCGCTCGAACAATTCTCCCATTCAGGCGTGAGTCCGATTCGGAGTTCTTCCTGATCAATGAGATCCTCGACAGAAGACTTGACAAAGCTCGTGACATCCGGTAACTGTTGACGGATCAGATAACTTCATATTTGTAGTCATTGTCACGCTCCAGGCAACTTGTACCGGCTTGAAATTCGCAACCCGGATATCTGCGCAGCTTTTTGTAGTCTTTGCAATAAGATTCAGGTTTCCTATCGAGCACAAACTTGGCTGATGATCCAAGGTTCCTACCATCCAGATCCAACTTCACGACCTCTGCCACGCCTACACAAATGACAGGCTTCAAAGTTTGCTTACCATCTACCAAAGGATCTCACCAAGACTCATTCTGGGCTTCTGGGTCGCATACAAGGTTAGATAAAGAGCTGGTGAAGATGCTCTAATGGTTCATCTTCTCGCGCACCTTCAGTTTGGACGACATGCACAATGGTTCTTACGTTATTCCTAGCTCCTTGGAAACCTTTACGAGACGTTACAATCGTCTCATACTTGCGGATGATGTTCTCGAGACGGCTCGGCTTGCTCATTCTACGCTACGTCAATACCTTTGACGAGTCATTCAATTACTACCAGCTTCAGGGGCCGGTGATACGAAACTGCTTGTTGGCGCTTGCATTGCACACCTCTTGTTTTCTGTTTGTTAACACCTATCACGTTGTGGAATAACCCTGGGTCTCCAGCAATGAAACACTTGCCACAGCATTTCAGTATAGGTATTATCGATGCAGCTGGTTGAAGGAATGGTCATCGATACTTCTCAGGCAAATGAATGAGCAATCCGCCTTGTTTGTCTCGAGTTTCAGGCTGAATGATACGATACCGGAAGATGCAAAGACTTGCTAAGGCCTCTACAACGAGAAATAGATAGCTAACAATGGAGAAGGACAGTGGCCCGAGAAAGTTTCAACCGTTCACGATGCGAGGATGGTCTTTAACTGGATGACTTGTCAAGACGTCAAGGCTCAAAAGCACTGAGCGATCTGGTCTGATCTTGATATCAGCCATCGCCTTGGCATCAGTTTCTTGGAGGAGGGTTGGAATTTCAAGGCCAAAGCATCAACTTTCTGGCTATGACTGGAGTCGTATGGACTGATATCAATCGGGTCTGCTTGCAAAAAGCCAGCAGACAACCAAGGTCAAACACTTCCGCAGCGTAACTTGTGGATAACAGCAGACGTCTTCTGCCGCAGCTCTCAAAGACACTGCGTTGATTGACCACAAGGTGATCAGTTTAGATAGAAGCCTCGACGTCCATTGCCACACATAGGTGCAGAACGTCCGGGATCCCTGGCCATAGACGAGAACTCGTCATCGATTGCCCAAACACGGACCGTCTTGTTTCAACAAGACCATGCGTTCCTGGGGCTGAAGGTGATTGTCGTGATGTGCAGTTGTCTTAGTGTCTGAGAGGAGGCCAACACTCGATGCGGCGATTAACCTCAGCGCTTTGACGCTTGGGCCACGCCCAATGCGGAAACTATATTACAAGCAGCTAGCTCTGGGGTATGGGCATGGGTGCCCCTGTCACGTGCAGCCAATGGTGCGCGCAGAATTCCACAATTGGCTCGTGGTGAGAGAGTTTGAGCAAGTTTGAGAAAACCCAACGACAACGACAACGGCAACGACAGAGACGACTTCACTCAGTCACTTCAGTCACTCTGAGGTTCGTGCAAACTTGCTTCATGGGATATCATTGCCAATTCATTATGGTTTGGGTTCTAAGTCATACATCATGTCGGCCAGCGACGTGGAAAAGAGCTCTAAGCCAGAGCCAGCACCGCGGCCAGTCCCACACCAAAGGTCACCAGGCTGCTGGGGATCTCGAGAGGAGAACCAAAGTTGCCAGAGGAGCTCTCGCTCGAGGATGAGGAAGTGCTCGTCGACGTCAGGTTGGTGTCGGTGGTGAGCGTCGCCGTCACGCCGGTGGCATTTGCGCACGACGAGGCAACAGACGTGTTGGAGCCAGAGACCCAGTTGACAGCAGAACACTGCACGAGTTAGCAGGTGATTACACAAGAGAAGCAGAGAGAGAGCCTACCTGGTAGAGAATGCCATCGTCGCCGTTGTAGATGACTTGGACGAGACCCTTGCCGCCCGCAAAGCCAGAGGGAGCCGCAAAGTTGGGAATACAGAATTCGCCCAGGCCGTCCTGCTCAATGACATTGGCCAGGTTGGTCCAGGTGTAGGGAGCCGCCGTGTCGTTGGTAACGCGGAAGAGCCATTCGGCCGTGGGATGTGTGCTCTGGGCGAGAATGGGGAAACTGTCGACAGTGACCGAGGTGTCGTTGTCGGCAAAGACGGGGTCGAAGCCACCACAGGGAGACTCGGACTCGATATCCTCGTCGAAGCCCAGCGTAGGAGGATACTGGAGGAGGAAGTGGGCCGAAGCACCAGAGAGGAAGAGCAGCGACGAGACCAGGGTCTTGGAGAACATGGCGATGGTGGAGGAGATGAGGAACGGGTTGTTTGGTTTGTTTGGTTTGGTCTGGACAATGGACGAGGAAAAGGATCCTTTTGTAGTTGTCCGCGAGAAAGCTGCGCCGGCGATATCAAGTCGACGAGGCCGTGAGCAAGTTTCTCGGACACTTTCTGGAGTGGAGGCGCTCCGCAATGGTGCTTTGGGCGACGCCGTCTGGATCTCTCGCAGCCGCAAAGCGTCTCGACAGGGTCAAGATGCGCAAGTTGTTCTGAATCTGGCCGAAACCTTCTCATTCATTGATACAACGCAAGTTACCCACGGCTTGATCGGCACGCCCGCGAGTTCGCCGTCGACAGCGCACGGTCAAGACGCACGACGACTCCAACGACTACATCTCCATCTCCTGCTGCCAGCTCCGATCTTCCACCGTACATCTCCCCTGCTCTCCCCGCTCTGCCAGCATTCCTGATTC
>CAWUGU010000023.1:0-40596 GCA_963921825.1 Erodium maritimum | reverse complement strand
GATCTCGTTTGTAAGATTGTTGGCGTTCACATTTTTCTAGACTACATGGAGCTCTTGAACTATACCAATATCAAGGATTCATCTTCAGTGTCAGTCTCCCGCTATCTGAATGCGTCTTGTGAATCAATCGCCAACGCCTATCTAGATGTGAGCTTTCATGGGCAAACAATCCACCTCCTCACCATAAACAATCCGTCTGTCCCATTTTGCTTCCGATTCCCAATCTGATTCTGAAACTGAACTGAGCCCATGCACCTTGGCAAAGCGTCGAAGTATTTCGATACTAACCGGGTCTCCATCTCGCTCTGCATCAACTACCATGAGCACTCCTATGACCAAAGCAGAGAGCTGCTGCATTAAATCTCTAGACTTGTAGACTGCTTCTTTGACACTCATGGACTCAACATTCTTGGCAAACAAATTTAACTGTGCTCGAATGTTGTCCTTGATAGAAGCCAAGTCGATTGACAGCAGTTTGCTGGTATATAGTGCATCCTGCGCCCAGCTTTGTAGGAGATTCAGGCTTATCTTTCCCGTCCGGCTTTTTAGCGTCTTTGTAAAGTCGGTGCCGAGGATGTTGGTTGTACCCTCCCAGATACTGAGAACGTTGGCATCACGATACAATCGGGAGACGTTGATGTGCTGTGATTCCTCGTTCTCGAGATATCCAACTCCGCCCAAAGCCTCAACGCATTCTTGGAGGCCATGGATTGATGTCTTTGCTGTCATTGCCTTCATAACCGGCGTCAAGATTCTAAGTTTGATTAGTGGCTTCTTGACAGTATAATGCGGTAGTCCTCACCTCAAAAGAGATGTCCGAAACTCGTTGCTTGGAAACGCCCTATCGGCAGGTGTAGCGTGACTGGGCGCTGTGGTCCCGTGCTCCTGGGCACCCAGCATGGTAACCACAAAGTATGTAAATAGCATGTTCCCTCGGTACTCTACCGTGAGCTTTGCCAATGTGTTGACGTGTAGAGGTACATCTCGCAAGAGCCTCTTGTTTCCTTTACCGGCCAACTCACGTACATCTGCAAATGCCTTGGCAATTGCAAGACCTCTTCCCAAGAAGCTCATTGAGGAGACAGCGTTGTGTGTTCGGGTAATGTTCAGCAGGGTACTAATCTCTCGAATCCCGTTGCCCTCATCTCCCACGAGATGGGCTCTCATGCCCTTCAATTCCAGTTCGGCTGTTGGCAGGGATTTGGTGCCAAGTTTGTTTTTCAACCGTTGGATGTTGATTCCATTCAGTTCAAGTTCCCCTGTGGAATCGACGCGCCTTATAGGTGCGAAGAACGTAGAAAGACCAGAGGGAGTCTGTGCCAGTAGTATCGCCATCTGGGAATCGGTTGCAGAGGAGAACCACTTGAAGCCATCAATGATCCAAGGTCCTAGGGGCTGTCCGTCACTCGCAATGCCAGCAGTATCTTGTTCAGGAGGTGAATAGGTAGCCAGTGTCTCTGTACCAGAGACGTCTGATCCGCCTGGTCGTTCCGTCATCCATTGGCCTGAAGTCCACGCAGTCTCTGCGCGAGACGTCAGTCTCTGATATGCAGATCTGAACATCTCAATTGACCCTGGGGCTACAGAAGACTCTCCCTGCTGAATATGGCGTTTCAACAGTGCTGCTGCGCCATCCTGCATCGCGCTGGGACATGTTACCAAAGCAGAAGAGGCGCACCAGATATGGTATCTTGAACTGTCAGCAGCGAAAACCCTGTGGGGAAACTCTCACTTGATAAACTGGACAACTCGTGTGTGCTCTGCAAAAGTTGTTCTCGTATCCAATCGCCACGATGCTGCAGGTATAAGTTTGGTGAACAGCGGCAAGGAGACACAAACCCTTCTCTCAGACCCATCTCTTGGAGCTTTCGCCATCCTTCCGAAGTGACCAGCTCATTCGTTCTACGGCCAAAGGCATTTCTTCCAGAGCCTGGGCAAAGCTTCAGTATTGCATTAGTAAGAGACGTAGACAGGAAACTTACCACGTAAGTATGGTAGGTTTTTCTCAGCATCTGAGACCCAATCAAACACCTGCTTGCTGATTACTTGCTGTCCAAATCTAGAGAGATCTGGTGCCGTCTCCTGGATCACACTCTGCGGCATAAAGACTATCAAGTGTAAGTCGGTGTTAGGATGTTATCAAGGGAGGACTTGCGGTTCATAACTCGATTCAATGACGAGTCTTCATAGTATGGATTCCCCAGCTTTGGCATGGTGGTAAATGTCCCGATCTCTGAGCTCGAAGCAGCTTGTCTTCTCTTTTCCTCAGCCAATACAGCTTCGAGCTGGTCCATGGAGCTCTTAGCTGCCACAAGTGGCTCGCCTTGGTTAATCGAGGGTGCCATGTCAAGTGATACCTGTGCAGTTCATTGACTATGTCACTGATCAAGAAGAACCTCCAGAGGCGTAAGTCTTAGAGCCGCAATGTGTGTATAGTATCGAGTATCATCGATGTCAATCAAGCCTCGGTTGTCCTTGTAGCTGCATCCAAACTCGAGATCAGCAATGTTGTACTCGTTGGGGTTATTCCAACAGCTGGGCATACCAACACCTTTTTGCAAATCTTTATTTGAAGAGAACAAGGTCCCAGTCAAGTTATGTTATCTAATACTTCCCTGAGACCAAAGGCTTACGGGGGTCGGTTGTTGCTGCGCGGGGTAAGAGTCGGGGTAACTGATAGTTTGCGGGTGAGAACTCTAAGATGTTGCCCATCAACAAGCTTTCGGCTGCATCCGTGTAAGAAATTGGCTGAATGTTTATATACCATGCGTGGTGGTTTCAGTGGGTGTTTACACGGGGTGTAGATTTGTGTCGTTGTCATTGTCATTGCCTGAGATAGTCTAGTCAGCCGTATGTTGTCGAGGAGCAGTCAAGTATGTCAGGTTCGTATCCTCTATTTTTTCATAGATAGAGTACAAAATTTTCAGGCTGCCTTCTAAATATCAGGGGAAATAGCGCTCAACCCAGATGATGCATTGTGACGAGACAAACTGGCCATGAACAGGGTGAGCAAGTAGCACATCAGAGTGGAAAATCAAGGCAGGTCTTGATATCAAAGGCTAGAGGAAAACCGGCTGTTCCATCGACTGGAGGATAGAAACTTCGGCTCTAGAGGTGATATTGACAAGGTGTGTCAAAACATCATTCATACTAGTACCATGCCTCTTCCTTTCGCTGCCTGCTGGTCTATCTTCCCCAGCAGTCGTCACCGACGCCCGAGGTAAACGTGGTCGATATGTTCATGAAGTCGGTTCGATTTTGTGTATCAAGAGAGGATCAAGACAAGCGTGATCCTCGAAATCTGCCGGATCTATTTCAAACGAGCTTTTTTTCGATTGACACCCGACCATTTGCGAAACTCCAAAGTCCCAGATTGTTCCGTAGTGCCCCTGACGTCTCCTGCTGCTCGTAACTTATTTGTCGTTGCCTATTCTCTCCAATGCCTCGAGCATAACGACCGAGTTTCCACGGATAACCTATGCTTTCATCAGTCTCTGTGCCGCAAAGAGCATGCGTCGCTCAAACTCACCACCATCCCTAATCTGACCTTCTCTCCTCCGTCCTTCTCCTCAACTGCCTCGTCAAGGACAATGTTCAGGAAGACCTAGCTGATCAGCACCATCCAGCTCCGTCCCACGCGGGCCATCACTCACATCGTATCCTCGAAGAATGCCAATAACCTTTCGGCTACCGTTGAGCTGAACAAACAGTCTCTTGTCGAGGTACTAAATCAACCAGTCAGCAAGCAGTCTTCGCGCGTCCGACACCTGTCGCGCCGAAGAACGAGAAGCGTCGCAAGCTCTGAACCAGACAGACCCAGCAGTCCAAAGCTTGCGCTCATCCCAAGCTTGCCTCGACTCACCTTCTTGAGCTCCGGCTGAGCTTGAGGCATGTTTGCAGATCGAAATAATGGGCGAAAGCGAAAGAGGTGGGCGAGCGCAAGAGGGTGAGGATTGTATGCGGCTGCGAGTTTGAGACGAAGGTATTTGCGAACTGAGAGTGACGGTCGCTGCTGCGCCCAAACTGGTTAGCTTCATATATCACGTGGAGATAATTGCCGATAAGACGAGAGCCAAACTCGCGAAGAGCTGCCTGCCGTTGCAAATGCGAACGCGATCGCGACGTCGTCACTCGGAAAAGCAGAAAACAACAGTCCATAACCTCGACACATATAGTCTAGGGTTGCCAAACCGCAGAATCTACAGGAAGGCATACGATTGTCGGGTTCGGGTGAGAGTCGAGCGTGCCAATCGCTACAGCAGTCTCAAGCAGGTCACCAAAGAGTCGACTCGCGATTTCATCGTCGAGAGCGTTGCGCAAAGTCCAATACTCGTACGGCCGTCTTACGACTGTCAAAACTGCAAGCATACATTCAATGTTATAGCAATGTCTAGCTTTGCTGCGAAGCGTAAAGCGCGCAAGATTCGGGTTCACGATGAAGACGAAGATGACAAAGGCACGGTTACGACTGAAGATACAGGTATGTGGCGGGATCCAGATGACACCCATCTAACAAGCTGCCAGGGCCAGATCTATCGTCGGTAGTCAAACCTTCGTTCAAGAAACCGCTCAAGAAGACCAATCTCAGACAAATCACAACTATCGGCGATGACACCGAGTCGGATCCTATACGAACCACGATCGATGCTGAGCAATTACCCGATGCGTCGATGGTCGATGCTACAGAAGGAAACGGAGAGGAAGAAGAGCGACCGATTATGAATCGTGCAGCATCTTCATTCAAAAAGAAGAAGAAACCAAAGAGTGCGCGGTCCTCTTTCATACCGGGCGAGATAATATCAGGCGAAGATGCAGAAGCGCTGGAAGAAGAGGAGACATTTACAGTAAGGAAAGGTGGCTTGGGTCGAAAAGTCCTCGAGGCCAATGCTTTCACCAAAAGCCTGCAAGGGCCAAAAATTCCCATACGCTCGGCCGACGACGACGACCGGCCGGTGTATAGCAAGAATTACCTCGAAGAGCTAAAGAGCTCAACTCCAAGTACGCCAAAGGATTTAGGCCCATTACCAGGCGAAGAAGTATTGGACGAGTCTGAGCTCGAAGGTGCTACGGTTGTCGACGTTGTAGAGAAGTTTGGCACTACTAGTTTGGCACCGTCACATATTCCAACTGAAGCCGAGATTCGCGAGAAGAAAGACCGGCGTTCACGTCTTGCTCACGAGCAGGATTTCATATCTCTCAACGACGACGACGACGATGGCAGGCAGCTCTCTTCCTTCTCACGAAAGCCCGAATCTCGCCTCGTGCGCGACGACGAAGATTTTGCCGAGGGATTTGACGAGTACGTCGAGGATGGGAGAATATCTCTGGGCAAGCGGGCCGAACGTGAGGCACGCCGCAAGCAGCGTGCCGAGATGGCGTCACTGATTCACGATGCCGAAGGATCCTCGGGCGAAGAAACGGATGAGTCTGAGGCTGAACGGCTCGAGGCCTACGAGGCAGCGCAAACCCGTGCAGGTATGGACGGGCTACGCAAGTCGCAGCAGCGCAGCGCAGCACCTCCCATGCCCAAGGCGGCTCCGCTGCCGAATTTTGCAGATGCACTGGAAAAGTTCCTGGAGAGCGTGCAGGGCGCAGAACAGGATCTGGCTGCTAGCAAGCATCGACTGGCTGAACTGACGCAGGAGAAGGAGGAGATTAAGACGCGGCGCGCAGAGGTGCAAAAGCTGTTAAAACAAGCAGGAGAAGAATTTGCGGCAGCTCGAGGAGAAGATGCTTCAGCAGAAGATGTAGATCCCATGACGCTGTTGAAAGCTCAAGCTGCTGCTGCAGACCCGTTTGCAGGAAGCAGAGGTTTGGAGAGTTTTGGCAATACGCCTACAGTATCTGCGGATGCCGAGGAATAGAATCAGGATAGTGTACAATCTCACAATCGATACACCAATCGAAAGATACAGGTTCGTTTTAAAATGCTATGAAATGATATGCCGTTCTCATCGTACTCGTGGGTCCTCCCGATCAATGATATGACTATAGACGTGCTCTCTACTAACGCCAGCCAAGGAGAAGACACCAGTCCGCCTCAACATAGTGACACAAAATTGTACAAAGTTCGTGGTTTCTCCTCTCTATCTTGCTTTGGGTCCCGACACTCCAGCTCCAATGACTCCGGGAAGCTTCTCATTGCCGACGCTGAAGAGCAGACCGATGGCCCAGCTGGTGAGACCGACGATGGTGATGGTGAATATAGCAATCAGCCAGAAAGGTCCACTGACATCCTTCTTGGCACAAGTTGAGCCTCCCCAGTAAGTTGTCTTGGTCGACTGGCCACGCTGCTCAACACTAGGGACACAGCCGCAGGCAAAGCAGGCTCCCGAGTCCGACTTGTACTTCTGGAAGCATGTTCCGTGGCCCGAGCAGTTACCAGTGGTGACCTGGCAGGCATCGAGAGAGGCGTAGCAGACGGGCAGAGGAACGCGAGGAGCAGCAGCTGAGCTGTTGCTCTTGTATGTCACCTTGACATTTTCCGATGTGGGCTCGGGGAAAGACTCGGTAAGAGGTGCCTCTTGCTGACGGCGAGCGTGTTGGCTCTTGAGGGGCATTTCATAGCTGCCATAAGGCTTGCTAGACTTAGAAGTCGAGGCAGAAGCTGGCATTAGGACGAGCAGGGCATCGAGGCCCGTCGAGGCGTCATTCTTGGGAAGGATGTTGATGAGGTCCTCAAATGCATCAGTATCCTAAGATCGTTAGCAAGCAATCTATGAACCAGCACTCAACGTACTTTTGCTGCACTGATCTGAAGAACTCTGGCACTGGTCTGCCAGCACGCGTCATTCTCCACAGAGTAGACACCCTTGGACAAGTCACAGCTCTTTCCATCGACAGCAGGGTTCTGGGCGATAAGGTCTCTGACCAGCTGGGCATTTGCCGAAGGCGAAGGAGGGTTCGAGATCTTGAACGCCGGCTGTGCAAATGCGCCTGACGTGGCCTCGAGCTTCTTCATGTGTTCATCGCTAACTCCATCGACGATAACGACAAGTTGGAAGCGGTCCTCAGTGCGGGACTGGGCGAGCTCTTGCGGTTGACCACCGTAGCTGTTGATGAACTCGAGAGTAGCATCGGATGCAGTGGTGATATCGTGGAATTGTGAAGCACCCAGCCGCTGGGCCAAAACAAGTCGAGCATCTTGAGGGGAGAGAGTGGGCACGCTGGAGCTCGCTGAGAGCTTGGGGGGAAGACGAAGGCAGCGGCAGGTGATTGAGTGGCGGCATTCGCTGCGCCAGCAAGAGCCGACAGCAGCAAGCTTTCGGAGAACCTCATGATGCCGGAGATGCAGCAGAGGTGAGGAAGAGCTGGCGAGGCGAGAGAATGGATGGGTTGAGGCTGAAAGTCGAACTGTCGAACTGACGATATCGTCGTTGTCGTCGTCGTCGGTCGGCCAAGCGAGAAGGGCGATGAGACGCGGAAGATGCCGCTTCTCGCTGCTTTATCAAGATGACGCTGCAATCACTAAAGCGGCAGGACATTGTGACGAATTTGTGGGCCGGCATCTGAATCTCCCGTCCTCTTGTAGAAGTCTGAATCTCACAGGGTCCGGGAAATCCATCATCACGGCGTCAGTTGTCGTCCTCTGGACATCTCGGTGTATTCCATTACCGCCACACTCGACGCTCTCGCCACATCATCCCAACCCTCAGACGACGCCTGCGACCACGATTTGGCAACACCCATCGTTAGACAGCCAGCGCTCTGGCGGGGAGGCGCGAAATAAGTCATCATGGCGTTTCGACCGACGAGGGCGTGTCTGGGCTTGTTCTCGCGCAGGTTGCCATCCAGCATCCGCGCGGCAACTCAGCAGCAGAGCCTGAATCCAGCGATCGTTCACAGGGTGCGGTTCCGGAACCATCCATGGAGTTATCGGTAGGCGTATTCAAGTCTTGGGAAGCCTTGCTCACATGCATCCAGGAAGCGTATCGCAGTCGCGACATTCTCTACCGTTCTTCTCGCATCACTGTACTCGTCTCTGAGCGTGATAGACGAGGACGAGGAGTACGACGAACAAGAAGAAGAAGAACAAGACAACGAGGAGCAGAACGGGTTATCTATTGAAATTCGCCGCGGAACCCGCAAATTCGACGAGAAGCCATACGGCCAACATGACGTTAAACGTGGAGATGGCAACGCGGACCACGACGATGAAATTGAGGAAGAGGACGGCTGGCTGTTCATCCCTTTCCCATTCACGACTCGAGAGTTGCCTCCGGAGCCGTACTACGAGGGATCGCCCGAGGTTGAAGCTTTCCGAAAGTTTAGCAAAGACAAGGAGAAGATCATGGTGATCAAGAAGAATCTCGCAAAAGAGGTGGCCCTGAATCACGTCAGAATGCATCCAGCCTTGGGGCAACTGACGGCTATTGGCCACCGGTTCCAGTGGGAGGCTCCTCGATTCGCGCC
This sequence comes from Erodium maritimum, assembly GCA_963921825.1. Lineage (NCBI taxonomy): Eukaryota > Viridiplantae > Streptophyta > Magnoliopsida > Geraniales > Geraniaceae > Erodium > Erodium maritimum. Next base: position 32,184 of record CAWUGU010000023.1, on the reverse strand, counting down.
GCCTTCGTTTGAGCAGATGGGGTGAGTTGACTGTTAGACTTGACGACAACATGCTGACCTTTATCAGTCTAGAGTTTACATCCTCGTATATCGCGTTGACCCGAAAGACAATTGACCCTGCGGTAGCAAAAGCTCAGGCCCGAATGCAATATCCTGCACAGATCGCCCAATCGTTTTGGGTTTATGTCAAGGTGGCTGTTTTGCGGGAAGTCAGACCATTGGCAGCAAAGGCAGGTATCGAAATTGGACTGTCCGCTGAAGAAAAGAACATTCTCAAGTGGCAAATTGAGATGCAGAAGAAGAAGATGATTGAGGCTTATCGAACAAGCAATGGCAGTCCAGAGAATGCACGGCGATCCGACCATGCCATCCCAGGAGCCGATGCCATCCAGAACGCGCAAGAATCTGAAGAGTCAAAGGAATCCTCATTCAGTCAGCTGTCTGAGCGCTTTCGCATTCCTACAGCCGCATTTCTGCTGAAGCGCCTGTCTCTGGAGCCTCCTGGTCTGCCTCCTCGGGGAGGCATTCGATTTGTTGGCCACCTCGAGCTGCAAACACAACGAGCAAAATCCGTTTACCTGTTTGTCTCGGCGTGGTACGATCCGGCCACAGACTCGATTGTCAAGGAAGCCACAACAGTCAAGCAGAACGGCGTCATGTGGGCGCCGCGGCGGTCAAGCTCGCCGGGGGAATCTTGAATTGTATAATGCATAGTTAAAGAACAGGGATCCGGTCTTGGAGACAAGTTTTTGCGTGGATATCCTCTACATGGTTGGCGTTTATCGGGTTAGCATAACGACTTGTGATGGAAAGTCAGTGGGTTTGTGGTAGCGATTGAAAACACGGCGTTTGTTCTACCTTTGTCAACAATCCTTGCTCCTTTACACATAGAATTTGTGCTCTGCTCTGTTACCTCGGCATCTGTGCTTGGCTGGGATCTGATGGCTACAGTCGACAATGCCACAGAGCCGCACGTCCCTCTAAACGTCACTATCCCATGGTAAGTTGTACTCGACGATCAGTTCCAATACTGAACAGTTAACAACATACTGTCAACTAGCTGTTGGCAAGGATCACAGCTACTCAATACGCCTCGGTACGAGCGGTGGAATCACTGACACGGTCAGGAGCAGGGGTACTGGCTAGATGGGCCGATTGATAAGATAATCTGAGCCCAGCCGCGTCAGCCCGGCTGATCCCCACATCAGTAATAAAGGCGACCCGGAGTGCTGCCTGTGTCCTCGATTCATCATTTCATCTCTGTCCAGACCTCGAGTGCAAAATGAGGCTCTCGTCGTCTTTGTTGTTGGGTGGCAGCAGCGTCGCCCAAGCCGTTGCGCTTAGTGGTGTGCATCAGCTTCCGCTAGGAAGTCGTCTCGACGACGTCTCCGTCTCCATCTCCGGTCCGACGACTGAGAGTGTTGTCGCCAACAATGCTGATATCTCGGCCTCTGTCTCGGTCTCTGGCCCTTCGAACAAGAGTGCTGTGGCTAACAGCGCCGACATCTTCAATGCCGTGCACTCGGCCATGCGCCAATGGGGCTCTTCATACAAGCACAACGGCATGTCCTACTTCCTCGCGTCTGTACCCGCGGGGACCATGTTCTACCACGGCCGAGGCACTGAAAACCCCGTGACCGGAATGGAATGGCTGGCTTTTGAGATTGAGCATGCCGAGCAGTTTGCAAGAAACAGAGGAGGAGGAGGAGGAGGAGGAGGCCCTGGCAAGGGCAAGGATGGTGAAGACCGTGGTCGTGCTCATGCCCATGGCGAAGGTGAAGATGGTCATCACGATCACCACAGCCATGCTTGGGATGACGACGAGAAGCCTCCAGGAGGTCCAGGCGGTCCCGGTGGCCCTGGAGGACCAGGTCGATCTCCTTCCGAGCCAGGATATCTCCACATGTACCGCACAACCAAGACGCTCGATCGCATGCTCTACATCGACGGAATGAGTGCTGGCAAGTCTTCCATTGGCACCATGGAGAGCCAGGACTTGGTCATCCTTGACGGAACGATCCCTCCCGACGGCGGATTCTTTGAGTCGGAGAGAGGAAGACAGCTGTGTGCATTCGGTAAGCCCTACGGCATCAATGGCTACATCCGCATGGAGGCTGGCTTTGAGATCATCTACTGCGACTTTGAAGATGGGGGGCTGGAGTACTACGGTGCGACCAAGAGACCTTCCTCCGACGCTCCCGAAAGCGTCGAATACCACCAGTTTGAGTATGTCAGAGAGATTGGACACCGTTATCACGACATTGGAGGAGGAAGAGTCCAGGTCGACTTCTCGTCAATGGTCTCTGCATTCTTCTATGATCTCAACTTTACCAACCCTGACTCGAGCCGTCCAGAACTTCCTCGTCTCAAGAACACCCCTCAAGTTCAGCTGGAGAAGATCAAGGAAGATATCCTTGTCTCCATCAAAACCGGAGTTGAAAAGGCATACACCCCTATCAACTGGCAGGCCACCGTCGACATGATTGTCCAACGCTACTCTGATCGACTCCGGTACATGATTGATTCCGAGTCACCTACTGCCTTTACAGGTGAGGTCAACAAGATGCTCAATCTCTTTGTCAACTACGACGATGGCTCTGTGCCTGCAGCCATTGAGCGATGCACAAAGCATTATCTCCCTCCTCAACCTGACTCGCCTACCACGGCAGACAGTCTCATCTACGCCGCTATTGAAGACGTTTCAAAGCACATTTGCACTTCGCTCTTTGACGTGCGTGCCATTCTCCTCGCCGACGAGAAGAGTGCCGAGGAGGGCTCGTCTGAAGCCGTGGCCAAGGTCAAGGAACTCATGGACTGGCTGAGCTGGACAACGTGGAAGCAGTGTGGACAATGCGCTGCGGATGAGGTCTGCTTCCTTGCTATTTGGCCGTGGGGACAGGTGGAGGATCACTACAATCCCGGATGTCGCAATGCCTCTGCTCTGGAGAGGGAAGTGGAGGATTTCGACATGATGGTGGATACTGGCCAAGGGGTAATTGAGACGGTCTTTCCTCTGCTACAGCGATTGTAGAATTTCTTGCTTGAGAGGTATTATCTCACACCTTGTTGTTCTTAATATCATATAGACCGCTGTTCTTGACTGTTTACTATCACCGCCTGATAATGTCATACTGTACACGCAGTGCATATTGGATCAGATTGACGTCTACACGCTTTACTTTGGACTAACCCGACCTCTATCAACGTCTTTGGAGAACCCTAGATGAGTTACTTCCTGAGAACGAATCGCCCATCAAGGGCGTTCCGAGCGAGCCTACAAAGTACATCTACATCTCATCTTGTACGTATGCTTCTTCCTTCATACACCTAGGCGAATCCATGCTCTGGGCCAGATCACTGACGAGCATAAAGCCCTAAGCATGTCCCTGAAGCAGCACTTCTCTACGTCCAGTGCTTGCTGGGAAGAAGTGTTGATTTAGATCCAGGGGCTTCACAAAGGCCGGGTGGCGGTTTTCGCATAGAAGCTGTCCAGGATTTCTGTCTCTTCAGATACTTGATTTGCTCAATTCCTCTTGTATCTGAAAGTAGAGAATCACCCAGTGTACATGAGATGCAGCCTTGCCAAAACCTCATACGTCCACGTGCATGGTTGCATACTCTTGTTATTTACATAGAGCGTCATGCACAGCTGCATGTCTTTGTTCTTCTGATAGCGAGGCTCACTGAGCGCCTCGGTAGCAACTTACTAGTCACTTGAATGACATGACCAACAAGCAAGCCAGTTCCTGGTATCGATGCTGCAGCACCTAGAAGATGTTCCTCAACTTTTAAACTTGGTCATTCTGCAATGCTTCAGCCAGAATTAGCGACCGAGCCCCTCTTCTTCAGTAACTTGCCTCCTCGTCTCTGCTTCTCTGATTCATCTTCATCGATATCCATGCTGCCGCCAGTGCCGTCATTGCCGTGTAACATTCCCTCCATGTTCCGCTTTCCTGGGCCTCCCGAGAGTGCTGTCCGCGATTTCCAATTGGCACCAGGGCCATGGCCATCTCTGCCCGGACCCGCCTGGCTATTGTCAGACTTGAGAGTCTCGGCAGAAGCCTTCTCGAACCAGGTATCCCATCTCTTGGCCTCGTTATGCCGTTGCTGAGCCTTCTCCTTTGTCAGCGCTACTTCGGCCTCGAGCTCCTCGAGCGTTGCTGCACATCGTGCAGACCAATCCTGCAGAGTTGAAAGCATGCTTGGTACACTTCCTGGGGTGACATCTCGGAGCGCAGCGACAGAAGTAATGGCCACGCGCTGGTTTTGGGGATCAAGCGTTCCGCTGACGAGGCCGGCATAGATGGCACTGATAACGAGATCCTCTAGAGCACGCGTACTCTCGAGATCGAGTGCGCTCAACAGCTTCTTGTATGTTAGATTTGCAGGGTCGCGGGCGAGCGTCATCAGCGTGAGCTGCTTGAGCTTCTGACGCTGCGTATCGTTGAGCTCGGAAGGCCATCCGCAGCGGCAGAGGATGTATACTCGGCATAAGTCCCATAGCTGAAGATCTCGAGCAGACGGAGGGAAGAAGCGTAGGTTGCGTCACTGCGCAGGGCCTGGATCTGCGGCGTCACCAGCAGCTCGCTGAAGACAAAGACGTGTGGGTGCGAGGTTGCGCGGGCGACGAGGTCGGCAGCAGCGCGCGGTGAGGAGGCCGACTTGGTGAGGGCCAGAAAGGGCTGTGTGAATGTCAGATCCTGCAGAAGCTTCGAGCGTCAAACGTCACATACCTCCAAAGCATTCAGAGCCTTTGTTTGATCCATGGTTGACAATCGGGTAAGCTCAACACAGCTCGTAGTGCTCTCTCGTTGTGTAGATGTCTGGGGTATCCGGGAATTCCTGCAATGCCAGCACGGCTTCTCCCTCAGACAAGCAACTCGAGCCGTGAGCTCTAGTCTCCAATCACCGTGGTCGGAATCTCAATGCTCTGCGGCGGATGAAACGTAGATGGTTGACGACAGACGGTGCTCAAACGCAGGGTCCCTCGATACGAAACCGCGCGGCTCGACAATGTTCCAGTTGCAAACCACGAGCCTGTTCTATTCTCGCTATGCAGGCACGAGCAAGAATGATTGAGCCTCTGGAGTGTCTGGCGAGTAGATCAGACGTTGGCGCGTGAGTCTGTTGAAACGTGCTTCGTCGAGCTTGACAGAGGAGGGGAACGGGCAGGCTGAGGATGCATGCAGTTGCAGTGTCAGAGCTGTTTCGCCTCGACCAGGTCAGCCTGTGGCACGTCTGGGTTGGTTGCAGGGCTTGAGTGGAAAAGAGAAGATTGAGAGAAGCTTGAATTCAAGATGAAGTTGTGGATTTCAGACCGGGAGGCTTATCGGAGAGCTTCTGATGGCGTCTGGTCGGTCGATGAGGTCGTGATGTTGCGAGGCTGCAGAGAGCCAGCACCATATGATTGGCTAGGGATATCAATCACGTGTGAGGCCACATCAGGCAACAAGGCTGCCAACGTTGAAGTGAAGCCGCTGGGAAGCTCGTGGACTGATGAATAGAAAATTCTGGGCAGCGTCAGATTGTGGCTTTCCCAAACATTTCGAGGTGCAGCTTGCCGTGCTGCTGTAGTCCAAGCTGACCGACGAGTGCTACGGGTCAAGTGATCTGATTGCGATGGTGGACGAGGGATTGACGTCCTCGTGGCTACTGTAGAATTCGATCTTCAACCATTAACATACTGTTGAAGTACGAGTCTCCAGCATGAAGACAAACATCCTCTCGGCCCGCTTCAGCAAGAAGCTATACAGACTGCATGTGCAGGTTACTATTGTGTCGTCGTCTGGCCAGGTTTGCCTGACGAAACGAACAGAGCGTGGTCGGCAGGGCGGTCGTCGTCGCTGAACTCCTTTCCCAAAATAAGTCTTGTCTAAATTTCCAAGCTGTCAGCACATAGTTTCAAGCACGTTTAACTAAGAGTGAAGACAAAGGATGAGGGTTCAAGGCTGATTGTGGAAGCTCTATGTTGAACTGCCAGGCTGAGTGGCTGATTAACAACACGGCCAGCTCTACCCGAGATATCGATGGTCACCGATTCCTGCTCTCATTCTCCCTCCAGCATCTCTCCTACATGACCTGCTGGGCAAAGGTTTGTCTCGCTACGTTTGACACGATGCCTTTTCTCTGCTGCTGTCGACGTGGCCAAGGGGTCATGGCCAAAGTCCGTCGATGAAAGTTTTGACTTAGACTTTGATGATGGGAGAATGGCGCTGTGGCCGTCGGCGATCTGTGCGGTCTTGTCTCGCAGCAAGACGAGTCGTTGAAGGTGATTCAGATTCAGCTAGGGCTGTGTGTGGCATTGGGGTTGGCATATGTTCCCTGTCAAGATCCGATTGATCTGCCAATTGTGATGGAGTGCTGAAGATGCAGCAGAGCAGCAGAGCAGCAGAGCTGAAGCAGCTGGATCTCATCGTGATACCGTACAAAACGGTCAGCGTGATGCCAAGCCAATCGAATACGTATGGCCGAGACTGCATGAGGAAGAGGGAGCAGAGGGCGAAGGGGAAGAAGCACCTGAAGAGAATGGTCTCTTCCACAAACATCAATGTTGGACAATTTCTGCAATGCAATAATGTCCTGCATACGCTGTACTTATCAGAAGCACTGACGACGAAGCTCACGAGCAAGGCTTATTCGGGAAATATTGATCAGGGGTACAAGGCATGCAGAGGTCTGTAGATAGATTGAGAACCACCATCAAGCTGACTCGACGCTCAAGCACCAATTCTCGAGATGATGTATGTCCTTGCACCAATTCTCGAGATGATGTATGTCCTTGCACCAATTCTAGAGATGAGGTATGTGCCTTGCAGAAGAATTGGTTCTTGGCTCTAACTTGCGTGATAAGGTACTCAATACTCTACCGCTTTGGAGGTGACGAAGCAACATTGTCGAGCGAGCCTCAAGGTCTTTGTGCTTCAGCTTCACCTTCAGCTCTGTCTACCTGAGAATCTCCAACCAAGCTTTGTAGCGCCCTGAGCGTGCCAGATGGTCATCGGATCTTTCTTTTCTGGATCTCGGTCTGGCGTGGCAGGGCGTTTTGCGGCTTCGACAGCCAGAGCATCCACAATCACTGCTCAGACTCGGGACATTCCCCAAACTCTGCCCCATCAGCCTTCTGAATCGTCGGCTGCTTTGGGTAACTCGACTGCACATCGTGTTCGTGATGCCCTGCTGGCCGTGGAGCGAGTGAACATGACGGATCTCGGCTCTGCCGCTGGAGACCATCCTGGTTGATATTGTCCACCTGCCCATATTTTGTCGTTACAAGTTGATTCCATGGCCCATTGCTGCGGTGAATGAAGGAGCAGCTCCCGTCCAGATGTCTGATGATGATTCAGTCGGTGTTTTCCTGTTGGACCCACGAACCTCGAGCCGTGGAGAGACCAACGACCACCCACAGAAACAGACCCTCACGCCCTCTCCTCCATCTGTCAACGTCCGGCCGTCGGTCGAATCATCAGCTCGATGATGGCCAATAATCCCCTGCTTGAAACCCACCGAGTGCCAGGTCCCCGACACTTCCGGGCTTGGGCTCGGGAAACGCTAAGCACGATGTCTGCAAAGGGAAGCCCAGCGAGAAAATTGATGGACATGGCTTGCCTGTCGCATCCAGACTGGGAGCAATAAACAATTTGACGATGCTGCGGGACCCTGAGATGATATTATTGTGCGGTCCCAGGTGACGGCTGCTCCACTCAGCCACTGCTGCCAGGGACACGAGGTGGACTGAAGACTGCGGACAGATCGTGATGTGATGTGAGAATAATACCCCGTAACGCCTGTGCGCGCGCGGCGGCGGCCAATATTTCGAACAGACTGTAACTTTGCGCGTTCCAGGTGCAGAAGACGATAATGAGGCCCGGATGGAAGACATGATCCGAGTGTTGGCGGTGGTGCTGGTGCTGGTCAATGCGATGGCAATCCCATCCCAGCGGTTGCGTGCGCCTCTCGATAGTATGAACGACAGACAGACATACATACATACTGCATCGTCCCCCTCAACCTCCGCCCTCTTGAATCTCCCTCGCTCTCTGCCTCCAATCTTTCACACGTGTCCGTCCTGTTATTTTGCGCTGATACCATTTAATCTGTGGCTGTCGTGCAGAAGCCGGTCTTCTGCGTGAACCTCGCTCTCTCTCCCCATCCCGAAATTTGTAAGTCGGCAACGCCCCCATCACCAGCATCAAGTCAGCCTCTGTCGCTGTCTGGTTCGCCGCCGCGCAACCATGGCACGCAGCGCAGACTCAAACCACTGATCAGACACTGACTGTGAGCTTCAGAATCAAGAATCGCAAATCCCATCTCCCGGGCTGTCCTGCGATCCGCCTCTTCATCCCGCGCTCGTCAACGACACTCCCGGCATCCGTGCCGCCGCCGCAATCATGGCTCCATCACACACCGCCGTGTCGGCGAGTTCTCTCGCAGTCTCGATTCACATGGCGACGACCACCCTGCGCGTAGGAGGAATGACCTGTGGAGCATGCACATCGGCCGTCGAGTCCGGATTCAAAGGCGTGGACGGCGTGGGCAACGTCTCGGTGAGCCTGGTCATGGAGCGAGCTGTGGTCTCGCATGACCCCCTACGGATATCTGCCGAGAAGATCCAAGAGATGATCGAAGACCGCGGCTTCGATGCTGAGGTGTTGGCCACCGACCTGCCCTCGCCCGCCGTCGCTACATTCGATGCCAGCCTGTCTGACGCACCGGCGACGGCTACCACAGCCGTTGCGATTGAGGGAATGACCTGCGGTGCTTGCACGTCCGCGGTTGAGGGAGGCTTCAAGGATGTGTCCGGCCTCAAGAGCTTCAGCATCTCATTACTTGCGGAGCGAGCCGTCATCGAGCACGATCCGAGCTTGCTGTCGGTGGATGCGATTCTGGAAATCATCGAGGACCGTGGCTTCGGCGCGACGCTGGTGGAGAGCAAGAGCACTGCGACAGCCACGCCAGACGCTGATGGCGAGTCGGACCTGATGATGACGACCGTTGCCATCGAGGGCATGACTTGCGGAGCGTGCACATCTGCGGTCGAGGGCGGCTTCAAGGGCGTCGAGGGCGTGGTGCAGTTCAACATCAGTCTGCTGGCCGAACGAGCCGTGCTGACGCACAAGCTGTCGATGCTGAGCGCAGAGCAGATTGTCGAAATCATTGAAGATCGCGGCTTTGACGCAAAGGTTGTCTCGAGCCAGCCTGCCGTTGCAGAACAAACGCTGGCCAGCACGGCAAACCTCAAGATCTTTGGCGTGACGGATGCTGCTGCCGCGAATGCGCTCGAAGCAAAGCTGCGTGCCATCTCGGGCGTCAAGTCTGCCTCCATCAGTCTGGCGACATATCGCATGACGATCGTCCACTTCCCCAACATGATCGGTCTGCGCTCGTTGGTCGAGTTGGTCGAGGCTGAGGGCTACAATGCTCTGGTTTCCGACAACGACGACAACAATGCGCAGCTTCAATCCCTCTCCAAGACGCGCGAGATCAACGAATGGCGACGAGCGTTCAAGGTCTCCATCAGCTTCGCCATCCCGGTCTTCCTCATCGGCATGGTCTTCCCCATGTTCATCCCTTTCCTCGACCTCAACAAGATCTGGATTCTCTTCCACGGCCTCTACCTCGGCGACGTGGTCTGTTTGATTCTTACGATACCCGTCCAGTTTGGCGTCGGTCGACGATTCTACGTCTCGGCCTACAAGTCGGTCCAGCACGGCGCCCCTACCATGGATGTGCTGGTTGTGCTGGGAACCTCTGCGGCTTTCTTCTTCAGTGTGGCGGCCATGGTGGTGTCTGTCATCTTCCCTCCTCACAACCACCCCAGCACAATCTTCGACACCAGCAGCATGCTCATCACCTTTATCTCCCTCGGACGCTTCCTCGAGAACAGAGCCAAGGGTCAGACCTCCAAGGCTCTCTCGCGTCTCATGTCTCTTGCTCCCTCCATGGCCACCATCTACGCAGACCCCATCGCGGCCGCCAAGGCTGCCGAAGGTTGGAATATGCCTGCTCAAGAAAAGTCACAGTCGGCTCAGGAGGGCAACTCGAGCGAGGAGAAGACCATCCCTACCGAGCTTCTCGAGGTGGGCGACATTGTCATCCTTCGACCTGGTGACAAGGTGCCTGCTGATGGTATCGTCACCCGCGGAGAGTCTTATGTCGATGAGAGCATGGTGACTGGTGAGCCCATTCCCGTCGAGAAGGCTACCGGTAGCGCGCTTATCGCTGGAACCGTCAACGGTGCTGGCCGCGTCGATTTCCGTGTTACTCGAGCAGGTCGCGATACGCAGCTCAGCCAGATTGTCAAGCTGGTGCAAGAGGCTCAGACCGACCGCGCCCCTATTCAGCGTCTGGCCGATGTCATTGCTGGTTACTTTGTTCCCATCATTCTGTCTCTTGGTCTCCTCACCTTCACTACCTGGATGGTCCTTTCTCATGTCCTCGCCAACCCTCCTGCCATCTTCCTCCAAGATGAGAGTGGTGGAAAAATCATGGTCTGTGTCAAGCTCTGCATTTCCGTCATCGTCTTTGCCTGCCCTTGCGCTCTTGGCCTCGCAACCCCTACCGCCGTCATGGTCGGTACTGGTGTCGGAGCCGAGAATGGTATCCTGGTCAAGGGTGGTGCTGCTCTCGAGACGGCCACCAAGATCACTCAGGTTGTGCTCGACAAGACTGGTACCATTACTGTTGGCAAGATGACTGTTGCTGATGCACAGCTCACCTCGACCTGGGAGAGCAATGAATGGCGCAAGCGTCTCTGGTGGACCGTTGTTGGTCTGGCCGAGATGGGCAGTGAACATCCTATTGGCAAGGCTATTCTTCTGGGGGCCAAGACTGAACTTGGTCTCGGATCCGAGGCAGGTCTCGACGGCAGCATTGGTGATTTCAAGGCCATTGTGGGCAAGGGTATCAATGCTCTCGTCGAGCCCGCCAGCAGCGTTGAGCGAGCTCGATACCGTGTTCTCATTGGCAACGTCAAATTCCTTCGCGATCACGATGTCATTGTTCCCGACAACGCTATTGCTGCGTCTGAAGAGGCAAACAGCAAAGCCGCATCGTCAAGCAAGACTTCCTCAAAGGCTGCAACTGCTGGCACTACAAACATCTTTGTCGCTATCGATGGCGCCTATGCTGGTCACTTGTGCTTGGCCGATACCGTCAAGGACAGTGCCATTGCTGCCATCGCTGTTCTTCACCGCATGGGTATCAAGACTTCGATCGTCACTGGTGACCAGCTCTCCACGGCCCTGGCTGTTGCTCGCATTGTCAACATTCCCGAAGAGTTTGTCCACGCCGGTGTCTCGCCAGACATGAAGCAGCAGATTGTTCGTGAGCTTCAAGAGCAAGGAGAATGCGTTGCCATGGTTGGTGACGGTATCAACGACTCGCCCGCTCTCGCCACCGCCGATGTTGGAATCGCCATGTCTTCTGGCACCGACGTTGCCATGGAGGCTGCCGATGTCGTCCTGATGCGACCCAACGATCTCATGGATATTCCTGCTTCCATCCACCTCGCTCGGTCCATCTTCAACCGCATCAAGCTCAACCTCTCGTGGGCTTGCGGCTACAACTTCATCGGTCTTCCCTTTGCCATGGGCTTCTTCCTGCCCTTTGGCATGTCGTTGCACCCCATGGCTGCTGGTGCCGCAATGGCGCTCAGCTCTGTCAGCGTCGTCGGCAGCAGTCTGCTGCTCAAGTTCTGGAAGCGTCCTCAGTGGATGGAGGATGCTTTGCTCGAGCAACAGGGTGGTCTCCGCCGCAAGGGTAGCGGTTGGGGTCTCGGTGGACTCGTTGGTCTGGTCAGCGACCTTGTCACAAGTGTCAGCGGTATTGGCAAGAGACACAAGGAAGATGAGGGTTACGTGCCACTCAGCAACATGGAGAGTGTTTAAGTAATGGCGAGCATTGCATAGCGTTTGACCTTTCTCTTTGTCAACGAAAATAGGATCACCTGCGTCGCTTGCTCGCTCTTGGACAGCGAGTGATGGAGCTCATCCATTTTGCATGGGCGGATAAGGCGTTCTTTTGGATTTCGAAGCTCAGGATTAGAGCATCTTTTGTCTTATACCAACATCGCTGTATATGAAGTGGTTGAACAAAGTATTAGAGTATACACTTGTTGATTTGATCAGACGTGTCTTGTCCAAATTTTACTGTGGTGTGTTTCTGTACTGGTATCTGACTTGCATGTTGCTGATATTATATTCGAGTAACGCTTACCCGGAAACGTACTGCTACCTTGCCATGTCCTACTCACTCTTCCGACTCCCACAAGTCACTTATCCCTATACAACACCCTTTTCCATCCTTGATATCAATACGGACCAAGTCGGTCCGCTCAACACGATCTTGTCTCGGCAGTGGCATAGTTTTTGAGGGAGAAGCAGTCCTCTCGGGGACAATGGGCTTTCAAGTTGTTTTCGTCAGGACGAATGTGAGACAGGGACGATGAGTGAGGGAGTGGAGTGAAGCTCTTCGAAGGGATTGGATGGTTCTCTTGCTGAGTTGGTTTTCTGTGTTCGTCTTCGGTATGAATGATATGGAAAGGTTTTCCCTCATAGAAGAACTTGTAAGAATCCAAGTCTTCAGAATCGGGACTTGGATATCAAGACAACAGGTCGATGTTACTTTTGGCACTGAATTTAGAACTGGACTTGGAGCTGAACCTGAGCTGAACCTGGAACTGAACTTGGAACTGAACTTGGAACTGAACTACAATCTTCTCTACGATCAGCATCACTTTATTGTGACAAAGATAGCATACCATTATGCCGATCGGTCTTCATCCCGCTCGTATATGTTGTGCTTCCTCTCCTCTGTCCAAAGAGGGTCCTGACGCCCTGCTGCCAAGTGCTTCTACGGTTAGAGACTGAAGCTTTGAGCTTCGAGGATCTCAACGGCCAAGACAGTTCAAGTGGCACGTACCGAAAAGCCTCTGTGTCTAGTCCGGACGCGGGAGAGTGCGTGAGTATGTGTGTCGACAAAGACGAGCACGTCTCCCTTCGGTAGTCGAGCCGGCATATACATCACTGTACTGCAGCAGTGTTTGAGGGAATAATGAAAGACAGCGGGACAAGTAGAGTTGGCTTTTTGAGGCTTATAGATAAATGTCTCCACCTTCTCGTCACGCATTCGCTGTCATCAGGCCGTGAAGCGTGAAGTTGCTTCCACAAGATCTCGGATGCCATGAGGAATATTCTCTTCTTTCCGGGCCAAACAGAGCCTGTGCCGTGCTTGCGTGAACGGGAAGGGCTGAGATAGACCTTGATCGAGGTATCAATGTTATGCAGGCCATGTATGTGCAGGATGCGTGACAAGGATGGATGAAGATGGTCAAATTGCCAACGTCTCTTGTCCCGTATCATCCTCACCAGCCTCGATGAGACCGGAGATACGACTCATACACTCTGCAAATGCTGCTGTTATCAATGCAATCATCTTTCAGGACTGCAATCACTCGTCAAACATTCGTATCAAACCCATGGCGGATTTCTCATGTCCAGAAGGGCATGCGTTTGTGGGCGGCCCGGGGTGGCAGAGGACGGTCGAGAGTGATTGGGGTGATGCTGTCGATTCCACCTTCACCGTCGCCATCCTCACGTTATCTATCTCCTCTACTGCTTCTCGTTTGAGGACGTCTCCGGTCAAACACCGTCTTGGTAAGTTGAATCGGTGTACTTGAGGGTGGCACTTGATTGGCGTGTCCGTTGGCTCTACATGCCAACTGCCGGCACAAAGATCCAGGATGAATCCGAGCTCACGGGCTGGGATGTTTCTGGTTTGAGGTCTGATCTGCCGCAGCAACCGAATTTTGTATTGCTTCGACAGCAATGACAGTCTCCTTGTGGGTGATTGGTGTGGCTCTATCAGACTTTGTATGGACTGTCGGAAGAAGCTTGAAACGGATTGCGGATTGAGTTGTGAAGCAGGTGATTTGAGCTCGTCTTCTCCCCCTTGCTCGTGGGATTTATTTAGAATCAAGAGATTTGAGACGGTGCAACATGGGTCAACTTGAGTCTTGATCACGATTCTTTCTCCTTGACCGGGCTTGTTTAATCGTACCGTAGACCTTCGCATCGAGATTCGAGGCCGTGATATGATTGTCACGATGGCCAAATGGCGTGCACCGCACTTAAGCCAACATGTGCAAAGGGCCCGAATATCTCAGGCCGTATCATGTTGCCATTGATTAGAATCTTGGCCTGCATGGAAGTCCACATTCCATGTCACGCAACGGGAGGGGAAGAGGCTGAAATGCAGAGCCAAGGACAGGGCCAAGAGGCTGAAGATGTCTCTGCCCCTTTTCTGTGGCCGCGTTGACGACGCTCGCATTTCCATCACCTGCGTTATCTTGTTTCCCTCGAGGATCTGCAGCCGCGCTTCTGCGCTTCTGGGCACCTGGGCATCCGTTCAGTCTCGTTCTTCGCAGGGCCCCAGAAGCAGTCCGCCGGTCCTGGTGCCTTGGCTCGTCGGCGAGCACGACATGATGCACCGTGACTGCGGCTTCAGCAACTGACAGGCTTGTCCCGAGACTGGGCCGCGAGGTCAAGACCGTCTGACGGATGATGAGATCGTCCTCGTCTGCTAAGTCATTGATCCCGACAGCATACGCTCGTGGAAGACGCGGCGAGGTTTGCCGTGGGGAAACGGACGTCCGAAACGACGCTGGAAGTCACATCTCGAGCTGCTATGGAGCATCGTGGGCAGATTGGATTCAACCTCATGGCCAGGCATGAATGGAGAGGATGCAGTTGATCAGCGTATCAGCATATCAGCATATCAGCCACGTTCCGAGCGACGTCTCGTCTCGGATGCTGTCGTGGGCTCGTGGGCCTTTCTCTTGTTCTCCCGCAAAACAAGCTCCACGGCGCAACATCGAATGGCCTCCCAAGCCCATCGCAGCAAAGGTACGCGAAGCTCAAGTCCCAGCCAAGACAATATCTCGCATCGCAGCTCGTCGATCCCGTCTGGTCAACCGCTCCGGTGTCGAGAGCCAAGGGCCAAGAGAGCTCCCTGACGTCTGTGCCTCTCTTCAGGATGACTGCCGCAATATTGCCGCCATCAGAGGCTCTGGGCAGGGCTACGGCTGGTCAAAGACCGCGAATCTAACGTCCAACTGCCGGCCTGCGCTCGACGTCTTCTATTCCCGCATCAGAGGGCTTCTTATCATCAGGAATGCCAAGATGAGTCTCTGTCAGGGCACAAACAGCATCTCGAGGCCATGGACCCACGGAGTGGCCAAGAAGAGACGCCCAGAAGTCTGCCAACGATCACAGCACGATGCAGCTGAGATGCCCGTTCATCACACGTCTATGGGAAAACAACAGGCGTGAGCAATCATTGTACGTGGGAATGACAGAAGAATGCCGTCTGGAATCCTCGACGTCAGAAACATCATCCGCCTACCAGATAGTTATACTTGCTGGCGGATGCCCTCGCCCCTCAACCCCCTCCTGCATCTCTCGTCGACGCCACTTGCAAAGCTTAATGAACGCCCTTGGGGACATCAGGATCCCAAGCATCTGTCGAGAACAGCGCACGAGTTTGAGGAATTCCGCTATGACCTGGTCGAACGCTCTTCCAGCGCTAGGAGTATCCCGCTTCACAGCATCGACTTGGGCAAACTCAAGACGGCCTCTCTACCTTTCTCAACGTCAAGCAAACTTGTCAATGCCAGCAGGGACAGGCAGCAAGATCTTTTGGCCTTACACTGCCACACTTATCATTCTCATGGGTGTTTCAATGCTCCATAGATCTGCAAACGTCAGCCTTCGAACACTGGTGAGGGTCGGATCCGGGTCCATCAATAACCTTCAGCGTCAAGTTTGAGCTCGACACCCAGAAACGATTCACAGCAAGTTTCCACGAGCAGTTTCAATTTCTAATACTGGCAGTCGACATTTGGGCGGCACGTCACAATCCATCGATGCCCGAACCAGCTGGAGTCCTGGCTACTAACCCTGATAGCGATACTCTTCCCCCAGGTATCATACAGGTCAACTTCAGATCAATGCTTTGGCCAACTGGTATTCTGATCAAACACCAGCTCCGCAGATGTTCAATCCGTTCAATCAAGTTACTTGGTCCTTTAAAAATTCGTGGTCCAGGGAATTAGGCACTCGGTGCGGCATGTTGCATCGGATCACCTCAATGCTCAAATGATGCAACACGCAAGACTTGGTACAGTACAGTATATTCCATGTGAATCAGCACTCCTATATTAGCCCAGATTATGGATCCACACTACCTGCGGAAAACCTTGTTGATGTCGGGTAGTCTAACAAACGCGCTGATCAGGCTTTCTCTAAACGTTGGACCCTCGACCACGAGCACAATGTCATGCCACGAATAGGTCTAGGACAATGCTGAACTTGAATCCAAACAACAAGTGTCACTTATACTCTTGGCGGGGTCCCCACTAAGAGCTACGAACAGACTCGATGTATACCCCTTTCACTTGGCAATCGCGATAGACGTTCAAGTCCACGTATCAAGGTATGCCAACGCTGACCGTCTGTCCACTTTCTCTCAACGCAAGAGGCAGTTTGCAAAGCGTATCTCTTTAGTCCACGCATTCTGAGCTTCGGAACACCATTGTCAAGCGGATCCAAGAAGATGTGGGTCAGAGCTGGCACTGCAAGATAGAGCATGATGCTCCTCTTCTCTCTTCTCGTTGGTGATCTTCAAAGCTCAGACCAGTAGGTCTCTCTATTTTCATACTTTCTAGATCCACCAAAGTCGAACGAGCCAATTGTTTTGGATGTTTATATCTATCGAGCTGTGGGAGAAGCGGAGCTTTGTATTGCGTTGCATCGATGATTGCGAGTCTCGCAAGTCATCTTGAGCAGACCTCATATTTCCGTGCACATATATCCAGTCATCGCCTCCTTCTAGATTCACATCAAAACTTTGTCAAGCACTTTGTCTACTATCAGAAACTCTTTACGATCAGACTACATTGTCTTCTCTCATCTTCATCTTCGTCTCGTCTCATCATTTTCGTTCTTATAATCTACCCTCATCATGGCCCCTCCGCAAGACGACAGCTCTTGGAAGTCGAAATCGGGCTTTTCACTCTCTGAGCAAGAATTTGATTCTGTCAGTACTACGCCAGACAATGCATCTATCAACTTTGAACCCATACGTCCGCTCACCTCCAACCGCAGAGGAGCAATGCGAGCAAACACTCGATCCGCAACAATCAAGGATGGAGCCACGAGAGCCAGATGATCTTTGCCGACGTCAACGGAGCAGATCTTCGCCGAGAAAGCTCCATACCAGGATGGAATGGCGACTCTGACGAAGAGACGCAGCAGGGATCGACGACTGCGAACAGCAGTGTTGAGGACCTCGAGGCACAGCGAAAGGCTGACGCGTATCACGTCTTCACCTACTCGCAAAAACGCGTTATGGTCTACATTGTCTCCTTAGCAGGTCTCTTCTCTCCACTGTCGTCGAATATCTACTTTCCGGCTCTGAGGCAGATAGCTGATGTACGTATGCTTCTACTCGTGTGAAGTCTACTAACCTCGACAGGAGGTCCATGTGAGCATGGATTTGGTGACTTTGACCATTACAATTTATATGATTGTTCAAGGACTTGCACCGTAAGTCTCCCATGCCCTTCTCATCCATACCTAACGAGTACAGGTCGTTCTGGGGTCCATTGTCCGATAACAAAGGCCGTCGAGTCGTCTTTATTGCTACCTTTTCCGTCTACCTCATCTCCAACATCTGTCTCGCTCTCTCAAACAACTATATTGCCTTGATGATCTGTCGAGCACTTCAAGCTGCCGGTAGTGCTGCCACCATCTCGATCGGTAAGTATCTTGTGCAAGCCACTTGACTTTTACTCACAATTCTAGGTGCCGGCGTCATTGGAGATATCACGACTGCTCAGGAACGAGGTGGCTTCATTGGCATCTTCGGTGGCAGTAAGTATATCTCACACCGACTCGGTCCCTTGCTAACAAGTCAGTTCGTATGCTTGGACAGTCCATTGGCCCCGTCTTTGGCGGTCTCATCTCGCAGTATCTTGGATACCATTCCATCTTCTGGTTCTTGCTTGGCCTGGGATCGCTGTCGGTTCTTCTCATTATCTGCTTCCTCCCCGAGACTCTCCGCAGCATCGCCGGCAACGGCAGCGTGCCTCTTCATGGCATCCACCGACCTCTTTACTACAAGAAGCCTTCCCTCAATACGAAGAGCGTCAAGAAGCCTGCTACTGCACCCCTGACTTTTGCTGCCGTCTTCTCTCCTCTCCGTTTCCTCTTTGAGAAAGACGTCTTTGCTACGCTCTTCTTTGGTAGCATCGTCTACACCGTCTGGAGCATGGTCACCTCCTCCACCACCGATGTCTTCTCCGACAAGTACGGCTTCGACACTCTCGAGATTGGTCTCGCATATCTTCCCAACGGCGCCGGCTGCGTCGCTGGCTCGTACCTGACAGGCATGCTCATGGACTGGGACTTTAAGCGGACCGAAGTAGCCTACCGCGTTGCCAAAGGCATCCCCCAGGGCACTGCGCTGTCGAAAAAGGAGCTCGCCGCGACAGACTTCCCAGTTGAGTACGCACGCCAGCGCAATATCTGGTGGATCGTCGCCATCTTCATCAGCTCTGTCGCTGGTTACGGGTTCTCGCTGCGCATGTCCAACCCAGCGCTGCCGCTCGTGCTGCAGTTCTTCATTGCCTACTCGGCCACGGCCGTCTTCTCGCTCAACTCGGCCCTCGTCATTGATCTCTACCCCGGCGCATCAGCGTCTGCTACGGCAGTCAACAACCTAGTCCGCTGCAGCGTCGGTGCGATAGGCGTGGCGACGGTGCAGCCCATGCTCAATGCCGTTGGCAATCGATGGACTTTCTTCATCCTCGCAGGCGTCACGCTGGCGATGGCCCCTTTGCTGGTGCTAGTGAACATGTACGGAATGAAGTGGCGACTGGAGAGAGTTGAGAGACTGCACAGGCCGGCAGTGGAGCAGGCGGCCGAGCCTTCTCAGGGACAGACTGGTGGACAGTTTGAAAAATAGATGGAACAGGGCTCTCATTCGTATATAGCGTCGGGGTTTCTTTGGATATGATACTTGGATCTGGTATTTCTAGCGGGCATTGGATAGAACAGTAAAGATTCCACTTAGAGAAATAAGGCACTATCTTTGACTCACTTATCTGCATCTGCTCGGTTTGGGAGACACTTCTTTACGAGACGTTTGCTAGGTGTACCCAGGCAACCAAGTGACCTTTATGAGAATCGCAAGTGTTGTAGATAAGGTGTTGATATCAAAGCCCTCCCCTTTTGCTTTCACCTCAATCATTCGCACCGATTGTAGCCAAGAGACTGTTCTCTCGAAACGACTTACAGTCCAGTCCTTGTAGAATTAGCTGCTTCTATATACATTTATGCTTCTAGATATGCCAATACATGCTTCGTATCCCGACACGTCCAAGAATGGTATCACACTCGCCCAACGCCAGGCTCCAAAGCCTTTCAAAATACTCTTTCGTGAATTCGGGTGCTGTCTCGTACCATTAAGTTTAGTCGTCCGTCTCCTTTCAAAATCTCTTCGTCGGTCAAGGACTTAGATTCTCCGGCCACTAGGAGTTGATAATTCATGTGTCATTGAACCTTGATACTCTGATCCTACCAACTCTGATCCCACCATCGAGCCTGGAACCTCGTGGTGAAGATAGGCTGTGTCTCCCATAACTTCAGCTGCTGGCTGGTTCTCATGGTCGGTGCCCAGCTCTGAACCTTGTACGCCGGAATACTTGTATCCCCCAAGGTATGCAGAGGTGGTCATTGACTGCGGCGAGTTGGCAGCAGTTGAAGCTCCCTGGTATGGGTACTGATACGCACTCCCATCTCCCATTGGATGGATATTGCTTCCATTGGCAGCAGTCGTGTTGAGTCGAGCTTGTTCCGCCTTCTTGCGCGAGTGATTGCGCCAGAAGAGGTATCCCAATCCTGCAATGAGGGCGATTGCGAGGGGAATACCGACTGCCGCGCCGACAATCGTGCCAGTGTGGGATGAGGATGACGAGGACGACGACGTTGAGGTCGTAGCCGACGCACTCGTGCTCGTGGTTGATGTAGATGTGGTTGTCGCGATTGTGCTCGTGGCTGAGGACGTTGGTGTACTCGCGGTACTCGTGGAACTCGTCTTGCTGCTTGATGATATCGAGGTCGAGGTCCAACTCGCGGGGACAATGCCAATCACGCTTGGAATAGCCAACTGAAAAATGTTATTGGCATCGTCACAGCATGCGTACTGGTCATCGTTGCCGGGGTCGCAGCAGCTGTAGGGAGCCATCAGTCAGTCTCGATTAGGCAATCTTGAGGTCATATCACCACTTACTATGAAGCATTGCTCGTGATGCCTCCACAAGGCCGAATACCAGCACTCGATGTTGGGACATCTATAACAAGTCAGCAAAGCCCCAAAAGTATTCCTCTGCTTCAACATACAGGCCACACACTGATCCAAACACTCGGGCGACGACCATGTTGGGTCTGTACATCCCACGCGCAGGTAGTCGACATCACCGCTGCCCTTATCACTCTCACAGACTCCGTTTGACCAGCAGGTCATGCCCACATTGCAGCACGCACTGTCGGATGTCGACACATCGGTAGAATTGTCGCAGCGAAAGACGCTGTCGTGGGTCGCGGACGAGCCATCGAGGTAGTAACATGTCGAGCCCGTGGCAGCGCCTGATGTTGTCCAGAGGGCCAAGACCACCAGTGCAGAGGACAGTGATGGGCGGAACATGACTGATGGCCGAGACTTTGGTGACAGCCTTGCGTACTGTCTGCTTCAAAGAGCACTCAGGAGTAACGAGCAATGACAGAGAATAGAAGGATCAAGAGATAGTCAGAGAAGGAAAAAAGAGAAGTCAGAAAGGAGGAAGATGATTACTGCCTTGGGAGGACCATCCAGGCGAACAGCTGGGGGCTTCGGGGTGGTTGCTGTTGGCATTCAGGACTGGAACTAGACGAAACAAGCGTAAATTTGCAGGGAAGCTGACTTTTGTTTGAGAATCTACAGACGACCCTGGTTGATTGCAGCTTGATTTAAGTCTGGGGTCCACAAGTCTAAGTAGAAGAAGCGTCGTCGTGGGTATTTTGACAGAAGCAATTTTAGAGAAGGGAGAGGGCTGATAATCAGATAGTCGTCATCCTCGATAACTAGAATGGTTTAATCAGGATGGCAGAGGAAGATTTCAATACGAATTCATTACTGTTGAGACTTGAATATTGAAACTGTAGTAGATGTCAAGAGCACAACCCAGATAGACTGTTCCTGTAGAGTATAGAGCTGATGGGGCTGTGTCTCTCCACTGCTACGGGGCAATGCTTCCATCTCTGCGGATGAATTCGATTTCAAGATTGATAAGCTAGTGTCTCCAGTGACCCTGATGTAGTCATCTAGCAAGATTGTCTAAATGAACTCATCACAAGCTGGATCCAGAGACGTTGGCGGGAACTGCTCAGAGCTTGAACAATGATCAGTGTCTGTCATAATAAGAGAGCCCCCATTCCAAGACCGCAGCGTCCAGCAGAAAATCCGAAGGATCCAAATCACCACAGTAGTCTGTGTCTAATGCAGTGCTGCAGCATGTCAGTGGTCCTAATTCAAGAACTCAGGCATGATTCCCAGGATTGTGTCCATCCGAGGCTCCGCTATAAGTGGAACCCGGCTCCGCGTGCTGGACTGCATCGCGGCGAGAGGCCAATTGGAAACTCATGCTTGCTGCGGCCAGAGCTGGAATACTTGACCTGCAGGTCGTGGAGCGATCAGGATTGTCAGACAGTATTCTGCGGCGCAGCACAAGATGACAGCCAGGCACCTGGGTGACAAGATATGTACTGCTGGGTGCCAGCCGCCAGGGGACAGCCACGTTTTGTAGCCAGTCTGCCAGTAACCAAGGTCGCAGTGAAAGCTACCGATTCGACTGACTTTCGTCATTGTCGTTCAGATAGATCTCAGTCGCTGCATCTTCACGAAGCGTGGAAGCCAATCAATGAAGATATTCATCTACTGTGTACTGGTCGTCTTGTGCTTGTTTGAGATGTCAGAGTCTTGTTCCAGATTCCGATCCTGTCATGTTTGCTATGGCAAGGGGGAGGCGTGGTGCAGCACCTCGCATCTTGTTGTCGTAGCATATCAGCGTCTTAAGCCAGCCTGGGGAGAGAGTAGAGGCGAGTGTCGCAATGCCGTGGTAACTCATAGGAGATAAAACTTCCACTTGAAGAACCTGTAGATGCCCTCGATAATAGTCGTATTAGTACAATTGCAGCATTTCAGGGAAAATAGCTACAACTCCACATGGACAATTTCAAAAACTAACATGGCCCTCTTTCTTTCCAAGTTAGCGCTCAACTAATAACTTGACCGTTATGCGGAACCAACTGGCGGCGACTATATCGTTCACGGATTTATAGTATTCCGCGATTAGAATCATTAGCTTGCTCTTGTTTAGGGCAGAGAGGCTAGAAAAGACCCTTACGCATCAACAGAATAAAACGAATTCTTTCGTCCCATCCATCGTGAGTGAAATTCATGAAGAGATGTGGTGTGCGAGAGGGGAAAGGCATAAATGCATAGGCAATAAGTCACGGCAATCTTCACACCAAGACATCGTATGAGAATTGCAAAATCAACGTTGATTGCTACGAACTGAATGCTCACCCTTGGTGAACGGATATTAATCACCCGGCTGGCACCAGCAGCCTAATGGCACAATCGGGATCTCCTCCAAGTGCCGGCCAGAAACAGAACAGACTATGGATACAGATTGAGGAGCCGCATCGATAGGGAAGCTCGAGAAAGTCGGAGAAAACAGAAAAATCCCGAGGGAATTGGAAATTGCCTCAACAAGAGCACAGTCAACGCGATTAGCGGATATCCCAGCCCCAGTGAAAGAAAACAAACGCCGTCGCCATCGCTACCCATCCACCCACGCCACACCGAAAGTAAAACAAGTCCAAATGATTGAATCACGTCAGCCTAGATCAGATTCAGATAATCGTGAACAGATCCCTCAGCTCAATTTTCCCATAAAAGCCGAACCCTAGAAGTGGTGGTAGACTCGTGTCCACGTAGAGAAGGAAACTAGATCTTCAAAGTGTGTTGCACTGAAAAGACTCTTTAAAGTCGCTTTCCGGGAACAAGGATGAAGAGGACGCACAGCGCTGCATCGATGAGGATGGTAACCGCAAGAACCATGAATGCCCGCTTGTTGAGCAGCTGTCGGACGTAGGGTTCGCGGATCCGAACAAAGTTCATAAACGTGTACTCGCTGAGGCCAATGAGGGCCAGAATGGGATCGAGGGCATACTGGTGCGATGCGAGAGCATAGACACCAATCGTAAAGGGTAAAACGAGCTGCTTTTGTTAGCATATGTAAAGTAGCTTTGATGCAGAACACCTTACCCATGCACGGGTTGATCTTGACTCGTTCAGGAAGATCAAAACGAATGCCGCCCAGAAACCACCAAACATGGCGAGGAGACCAATAATGAGACGCATCATCATTGAGGGAGGAACCAAGTTGCCCAGGGCCTTCATGCGCAGGAAGCCAGGGAATGCATCTCGCTCCATGGCTTGAAAGACGTAGTCCTTTGCAGCGTCGAACACCTCGGGGTCATCACGGCCTCGCTGTTCAATTGAAATGATAATCTCAGTCGTGATTGAGTGGGGCAGGATGATCTCGCGCTCCGACCCAGGAAGGAGAAAGGTGTACAGGATCTTCTCGGCCGATGCACGAATATCAGCACGAGCAACGGTGTGAGAAGGCGAGTTCGAGTCCGAGGTGAGGTCCATAGGGCTGCTCATGAAGCTCGGACGGGGTCGTTCCTGAGAAAAGTCTCCACGCGTCTGCATCGTGCCCGTAGAATCGTCACTCGGGTGAGGGGCGTGTCCCATTCCACCGTTCCCCTGGGACTCTTCTCGCAGAAAGGCTGACATCTGCGCATCGGTATTGCGCTCCTTCTCCGTCTGCAGCATTGATGGGCCAGGGGCATGAGACATGTCGCCCAGACTCTCGAGAATGGCAGAAGATCTCTTGGACGCCTTGTCTCCATCGGGGGTTCCAATCATCACGGATCGTCGAAGTTCGCGAACATAGTGTCGGCAGAGGGACATGTGCTGAGCAACATCGAGCCTACGAGGATTAGCAGAAGTCGAACAATGTCCCAGGTAGCATTACCAGAAGTCGAGGTAGTCTACTGATCGTTGCTGATCTCGCATGTAGATGTAGAAGGAGAACAGGTCAACCGGCGGGAGAGTCCTGCGGCTCAACACCTCGAAGAGAGTCGGAAGCCGGTTCCGGTTGAAGTCGGGGATGGGAGAGGGGGAAGCCATGGTGATGTCTGTCGAGACTCTTTCGTCGTCGAGCTGTGAAGGGGATCAAAGAAGGTTGTGTCTGAAGCTGGACCGTCTCGAGTTTGAAAGTTGTCGTTGGCAGGGAGATTGGCGTCTGACAATGATGGTCCCAAGGAGAACCAGGACACGGCGTCGCGCAAAGACGGGCCGGGGGCGGAAACAAATGAGAGAACAACGAGAGACGGATGGTGAGAACAAGGAAAGGCAGCAGGACCGCGCAGAGGCGGAGAGCGTCGAGTGGTGATGCTGATGGACTGTCGTAAGGATCTCATTGTCGTGACGATTCGGATGAGGGATGGGATGGCCCATCTCGCGTGTCCCGAATGCGGCCTAGCGGGATAATACGTTCCACGTGACACTACTCACATGACCAGGCCCCGTCGCTCGCTCCTCGCTAAATGGCGCCCACAACGATTACAACTGCGCAGAATTAGAACGAAATTCTGAACCCAACAGCTTCAGACGACCAGCACGACAACATCCGCAAGTAAGACCCCCAGCGTCGCCGACGACCGTCACGAATCCCCTCGAATCGCTCTCTGACTGTCTCTCTTTACAGAAATGTCCACCCAGACCAAGAAGTCCGCTTCCAAGCGGTCCGCCATCGCCGACGTTGTCGCTCGCGAGTACACCATCCACATGCACAAGAAGGTATGTGCCGGCTGCGAGCCTACGACGACAGCGAGAGATGGAACGCGAGACTGACTGAAGACTAGATGCACGGTGTTACCTTCAAGAAGCGCGCTCCTCGTGCCATCAAGGAGATCAAGGCTTTCGCTCTCCAGGCCATGGTATGAACCTCCCACCCGCGGTCGAAAATTCTCACTCCTCCCTCCCGAGACGAGCGACAGCATCCCCTCGCAAGACCGCAAGCACACAGCAAAACGAATACTGACATGGCTTCTTTTAACAGGGTACCACCGATGTCCGTCTCGACCCCCAATTGAACAAGAAGGTCTGGGAGTGCGGTGTTAAGGGTGTCCCCTACAGACTCCGCGTCCGCATCTCGAGAAAGCGAAACGACGAGGAGGGTGCCAAGGAGAAGCTGTACAGCTACGTTCAGGCCGTCAACGTCAAGAACCCCAAGGGTCTGACGACATCGATCGTTGAGGATGCTTAAAAAGTTCCCTTGTCTAGTGCGCATGGCCTGGGTTCTGGAGTTGTTCACATCGACGTAGCCAATCAATAAAAAGGCTTCACCATGGGACATTTACAACACGGGGCTTCTATGGATGGGTGATGGTGTCGTGACGGTTTTCCATGACGGTCGATGTGATGCACTTGGTGTACGATGTGTCCTGGGCACGGTCGAAGTCAAGCAGGATGCTCAAGTGATTCAAAAAGCAGCTTCTCGTTCACTCTCCAGACCCTCCCTGTGCTTGATCGTTGTGACTTGAGCGGTGTATCGACCGTTATCGATTGACTGATCTCCAGCTGAGCCTCTTGTTGCTAATTTTTCCATCAGGGCCGACCGACGCTTTGGCAGCAAACATCTACTCGAACCCTCAGTACCAACATCTCTCGCTGGCATGTCTGCTCTATCCACCACAGTCCTCTCAATGGCCGCAGCTCAGGTTGCCGACTTCCTGGGAAATCATTCAAGGTTGGCTATGATCGATGGATCAAATCTTTCTTCTCGTCTGCTGCTTGCTCGATCTCTGTCGAGGAGCTTTGTACGCTACTGCGGATCTAAGAATCAAGTCGGTCAATGCCAGTTACTGCTCTTTCGCTCATTGCCTTCATCTTGCTTGTCACCTCCGCCGCCCTGTTGCACCTCTTCAAAGGTCCTGCATGGCCTCTTTGCGCTATCTCCCTGTCTTATTTCGACGGCAACACTACTCTGTCAACGCGCAGCTTCCAGGAACTGGGAGTGAAGTCGTTGTGACTCTGACTCGATCACATCTTTCTGGTCAATCCAGAACCATGACTTGCTCTACGTCTCACTTTCTGGCATTGTCGTTGCCTTTTGACAAGATATTCTCTCCCCAGTCAAGTGCTGCGTGTCAACGGCATCGCGATCTGATAATTGTCTCCCACCTATCTTGCTTAGAGTCCTGTCATTCTGACAGAAGCCAGCATTTTTCGCCAGGGTCCAGTTCATTTACTCTCGTCAACTCATCAATGCCTCACAGTGCCTGTCAGATGCAACCACCGTTTCTGTTGACACTTTTGGTCTTCTTTCTATATGATCGCTCCCATTGCATTATCCCGGATCAAATAGTACCCCTGGATGGACTGATCAGCCAGTGATGACTATGTACAAGTACACTCATCGTCACTGGCACCTTTCTCTTGCGTCAACAATCTTTGAGAGTAACAAGGTCATCCCCCATAGGCCCTATACAGCAACAGATACATCTTCATGTCCGCGATGCATCTATATCATCAACTTCCCCACTGCCACCCACAGATCAGTGTCAAAGATACGCATGTGACGATATACGCCGTAACCATCCCAATCTTCTGGCAAGCTCAACCTCAGAAATGCAAGGGGTTGAACGCAAGAATGCTTCAACAACCGAGCTCGTGAAGATATTTACATTCCCAGTGTCTCCAGCCGCAACAGTTTCGTCGATGAGACCAGAGATTTCACACATTCGCGCAGCACTTGGAGCAATACCCTCTCGCTTCTACGATGATATTCAGAAACGTGCCAAAAACGTGAGCAACTGACGATCTCGATGAACTGGTTCTCCTCGTTGAACCCTTCTCACAACGCAAGACGGAAACGCCACGCCGTCAACACAACTCTCATAGGAAGAGCCTCAGCGCGGTCGATGATCTGAATGGGTCGATTCCCGACCTCTCACAAGGTCTCGGCTGACGCGATGTACGAGTACTTTTTGCCTCGTCGTTCGTCAGGAATACGTAGCTCGGAGGCGATAGATGAGACTCATGATCATACTATGTAAGCAGTAGGCGAGCGTGAACTCAACTTCTTTTTTTTCTCATGCTCATGACCCGCCAGAATGGATAGTTAATCTGACTGATTTTTCTTTCTTTTGATCGAGGTTCGTGACACGTCGGGCCATGACATGCAGAGGCTTTGGCAGATCGGATGAAATGTATACCTTGCCAACTTGTACTGTATGTCAGTGAGCCCACAGAGTTGGTGACTCGATGGGGCAATATAGCCGCTGTCTCTTTGCTTTGTCTGCGGCTGTTGAAAAGAACTTTGTTTTTGAAAATAATTGAGTCGACTTTGGAATATTCCAGATTTGATAAAGTAACAATGGGTTAAAACCACAACCTTCAACGTGAGCGACACCAAATCTGTATCTGAAACCCACAGGATACTTAAGCCGCAAAGGTTTCGGGCAATTGACCATTCAAACCCGTACGATCAATGCAATTTGTCTCGTTTGGATAGAGCATCGTGAAAAGTTGGAATCCATCAGCACCTTGGATCTCGGACAAAGCCGAAACACCAGAGCAGAAACGCCCAGGAGAGTGCGAGAAAATGCAGAGAAGAGTTACACCATGACTACGAGAGCGGGAGCACAGTGTCTCACCACCCGATCTTGAGCTTCGAACAATCAGCAGAGAAATGCTACTCTTTTGTTTTGACACTGACGCAGGCCGAGTGTATGGCTGACGACCAGCTCAAGCGAGTCCACTGCTGGTAGAGAAACGAGCAGACTGGTAGACTCACAAAGTACGAGAAGGACAGGGCGTGCAGCCACAGCCCTCCTAATTCAGTTTCAATCTGTCAAACAGCCAACAGCCAACAGCCAGCAGTATGGCGGCCCGCGGACTGAACCGCAGACCGGGGACGACGAGAGGTGTAAATCGCGAGACTTCAGCCCCAAACTTAGACACCATCCCGCGCTTCAACTTCGGGCAACTCTCTAACCTCCTCAAAGGCTTGACAGTGGGAGGAGGCACCACAAACAAAGTGAAGAGAGAATAGAGGATAACGATGAAGCCGTCAAGCGCCCCTTTTGGACGCCCCTCCGTTTCTTCCTCATCAGTCTTCCCCGCCCACCGCTCCAAGCTTTGGGTGCCCTGGGATTTCCCTCCACTCGTATCACCGAGCCCGACACCGCTCAGTGCCGAGTCCTCGTCAAGGCTGGCTGGCTGGGCCGTGGGCTGGCTGACCGAATCAAAACTCTGGCGGGTGTTGATGAGTGGCGATGGAGGGGTGGAAAGAGTCGCCCATGTTGCGGGCTGCAGGTCCCTCATTCATCCCGAGAAGCCAACCATGAACGACGGATCGTGAGAAGATGACTGAGGTGTCCAGCGTACGAGGCACATGTGTACACGTACAGTACGTATCGTACAACGGATCACGACTCGCCACGCCTTATCGGGATGGCCTTCCCGAGACAAAGTGGGCGTGTACACCGTGTAGGATGCTGAATGACGGGATGGGGAACTGGAGTCCAGCAGAAGCTTCTGGGATAGGTTCTCCGTCAAAGCTAGTCATTGTCCAGCAGGAGATGGAAGCACTCGCTTGCAGGTAACCTGCAGCTGGATGACTTTGCGGATCCGCAAAGATCATCAGTGCCGCCGACTTATTGGATGGCAGACATGCGGCGCGAATGTTGACGATGCGCCCTGGCAGTTGAAACTCGTACGTCTCGAACTTGGAGGCCGGGGCCCCGAGAGGCAGATGTTGTATACTGGAACAGCGGATGCCACGCCTTTGCCGTTGCAGAAGATCCAAGATGCCCGTCGGGATTCTTGCATTCGCTCAGGGTTGTCAGAATGTGCACCTAGACGAGGATGTAGACGTTTACCCGTCTTTATCCTGGTTGAACTCGCAGCGTCAATAACACGCATATGTAGTGGTAAAGGCAGGTGATGTACGAACCAATATTCGGAACGGAAAAGAGCCAGTTCGACCTGGGAACTAGGCATGATCTCCTGTGAGGATGAGAGTTGCCAGCTGCGGGGAGATGCTCTTGTCTTCCCTCGTGAGCTGGTTAATTGGACTCAGCTGGCAGTCTTGAGCCAGCTTCACCAAAGATTGTTTCTGATTGTATCGTGCAGAGCTTCACTCTGTTGCCAGGTCATATAGTCGCGGGGCCATGATGATATCCCGTAATGATTCGCAGCGTCAACCGATCTGCCTCAACGGGAAGAATGAATTCAAAAGTGTCGTCTTTCTCGTACAAGCAGAGGCAAATGGCACGTCTTTCCCATGCATCTTAGAGTTGCTGCACCGGCGGAGAAAATGTTACTTTTCACCGACGATGAGTTGCTGCCAGGGGCTCATGGGCGAGACTGGTGCGGACCATACGGCTTGATGTTTCTGAATATCTTCCCCAACGCCGCATGTGCGGAGCGAAGCGCGCTTCTGTTGAAACATCAAATCGATGCCCTTCCAAAGTTCGATTCCATGATGAGAAATTGTCTTCACAAGACGATGTGGATCTGTGACGTGATGTCTTGAGCGTGAGTCGTGAACGGTGGGCCTAGTGCTTGTTTATAACGAAGCGGAGCTGTCGATGGAAGGGCAGGATTTAATCTCACGAGAACCCAGGTTGTTGTGACCGGCTGTTTCTGTGTGGACTTGGAAGCCATGCGTCCATTAGATAATGCTCTCCATGGAACAGAAGCGAAGTAGTTGCATCCAGGAATCGATCCGATCCGTTTGGCCGATCCATGTTGAACTCCAAGTCAATGCCATAATGGCTGAAGATTGCCTCTGAATGCTGGACCAAGCTCTCGATCATCGCGTGCGGCGCATGCCCATAAGATCTCCAGCCACCCTAGGGAGGGGCATGGTACGGGTCGCCATGTGCATTCTCATCACACGTGCGTTGAACGGACGGTACAGATTCAACAGGTCGAGAATGTCAAAGACGCCGTTCGGCCTCATCAGTAGTTGAAGGTGTCTCGAGGACCCGCATCCGGAACAAGCAACGTTGTAATCTTTCGGATCTGCCAGCGACCATCTGCCTCTTGAAGCAGTGATTGCCAGGAACAAGAGGAGCTAGGATCACTGAGCACCTACAATATCATCAGATTGTCAGCAATGGCATGGAAAGGATGAACAGTAATCCCCTACTGATAAGGCGATATTCTCCAACCCAGTAAAGCGTCACGGTCTTGGTAGACAGAAGATGATTGTAGATCGAACACACGAGTGCAGAGATCCTCACTGCAATGGCAATCTTATCGGTGACCGGAAGAATCATTGCTCGCAGACTTGATCGTATTCCAATTAAAGTAGATAAGCCTCAAAGGACCGCTCTCCCCCTTTGTATCAATCCGGCCTTGAATGGTAACGGCGTGCGAACGGGAGCTTGTCTAGGCCACAGATGATCACTTACCTCTTCACACCTAGATCCATCGCTCGTCCGGGTGACAAACGGTCGGAGTATCTCCCGGCGTGTCGAGAACAGCCTTAAACCTGCAGATCTAATGGGTTCAAACTGAAGGGTTCTCTTATTGGCTTTCTGATGCTTGGTCTTGTCAACATCAAGAGACTTACCAGTGCCTAAATTGATGCTAACGAGCGAGGGCTTTTCGTAGCACCATGGTCCTGATCTTGACATGCTCTGGCTGTGCGGCTAGGTCGCGTGTGTAATTTATCGCCGTGCCGCAGAGCCATTGCAATTCATCTTGCAATTGATCATACAGTATCGTTTGTAGATGGCCAAGTCGATCTTTTCCAGGCAGGTCTTTTGCTGATTCAGATCCATTGGCTGGTCTTCAGCTTTGCCAGTCAGGCAGGACAGGGTCTGGAGAAGAGAGGAACTGATTAGGGTTGGTAATCGTCGCAGACTTGGTAGGTGTGTTGCTTTTCTTGACGTTGCTCCCGTAAGATTTCCATCTGTAGATTTGCCGTGCAGTTGTTCGTTACGGAGCCATGTCCTCGAGTGCCGTGCCGACGCACCCCATTCTTGTTTTTTATTTTCAAGGGCTCAGACTTTCTAGCCCACTGATTGTTCGAGGTCGAGATCTAGAGTCCTCGTAGAAGATTGCGCCGGCACCCTGCCGAATGTTCTAGGTGATCGTCCGGCCTGTGTCAGATCCTGAGATCAACATCTGGCACTATCGTCATGGAAAGCTTGGCACATTAGCAAGATGCCTGGCTCTCCAGTGCCATATCTCAGCTGAAGACTCCACGACAAGATGAGCCGACCAGGACGCTTTTCCAGGAGTTACGATATCGACAAATGCTGCCACCAAGATCATTGTGGTATGTGGACCCCTGGGATTGCTAGGCTCGTGAGCTTATGCGGGAGAACGCTTTCGTGTGGCATGGCTTTGACTGAGATAGGAAATATTGGATTTGCGTGGTCCAGAGAAGAGAAGAGAAAAGAGTGTTTGTGTGCGCTTTAAAAGAAAGCATTGCCATTCAAAAAGACATACGAGTCAAAGGACTTTAGTTGAGCTTCCTGGAATGCAAGCAAGGAAAACATCCAGTCCATGAATTGCCATTGCTGCAAACGTAAGATCAATTTCCAGTCCATTTCCTACTGGCAGAGAGCGATTCGTGTCGTCAGGGGTATTGCAAGACCCCTCCCAAACGAGAGGCTGTTTATGGATTCGGCCATCAAGACGTCCATTTGCGTGTGCCGAATTGTTTCCCCAGCAGATAGGACATGTATCGTAGATTGCCATTTGGATTTCATCAACACTCGTAGGAGAATCAGAGCAAACGAGGCGTGGAGTAGTCCTGCAAAGGTAAGATTGAGAATGATTGGGAATCTGAACATGCCGCCAGAAACAGTCGATACCTTCATCGTCTTCTGAGACCTGGTGACTCCCATCAATGCTGAGTGTGACCTGGCCGTTGTAGGAGATTGGGCGAGCTGCTGAAACGTCTCTCCACGGGGTTGCCGATGAGGGCTTAGG
>CAWUGU010000022.1:0-64494 GCA_963921825.1 Erodium maritimum | reverse complement strand
AAGATCTCCAGCAATGATCGCAATCTAGTCATATTGACTGAGCATGTCTCGACAACTGCAGATCAGCAGCAGTCTACCTCATTATCGCGGTCTCTGTTGCGGTTGTGGGAAGCAAGTGGCGACCAGAAAGACCACAGCATATCAGGAGAACATGCCGAGTACATCAGAATCGTTGAGCAGGAACTTGGGATCAGGGAAAACCAGCAGTTACCACTAAACGAGGAGGAGTTGGAACACTACGAGCAATGGCTCGTGACGAAGAGACAGCTGGAGACTACTGTCCAGAATGGTGTTGGTACGGGTTTGGAGAATTCAGCAGAAGCCGTTGACGATGCATCTTCGGATGAGTCTGACGAATCCGACGAGTCCGACACGGAGCAACAAGGCAGAGCCTTGAATATGTCCACTGCCCTTGGACAAGCAAATCGAAAGAAGATTGGTCTTAGCGACGAAGACCTCGGGATCAACGTCTTGCTGCGGCGGAAGGGAGTTCATGACTACGATGTTCGGGGCAAGAAAGGCCGCGAAAAGATGTTCCCTGTCGTCATACGCCGAAAGCGTACGGACGATTATGGTGACGTTATAAGAGCCGAGGACTATCTACGAAAAGAAGAACGCGATGGTACTGCTAATCAGGATGGGCTTGTCAGCACGCCTGGACAGGAAGCACTTGGTCAGAAGAGAAAGTGGGAAGAGGCAGGAACCGAAGCCTTGAATGCGACGAAGCGTCGGGAAGATTTATCGGGCGTCGGAAATTTCGATCAAGATGGTTTGCCGACATTCGACGAAGATGACGATGTCTATGAGCCAGAGGAAGACGTCGTTGGACCATCAAAGCTGGTCCAAAAGGAAACCTCGCTGGCAGTCAAGCTTCGTCTCGCTTTTGTGGACTTTGCTGGTCTCCATGACAAACGAAGTTTGCAGATGCTGATTCCCCTGATTCAACCGCGGAAGCTGATTCTTGTCAACGGACAGGAGAAGGAGACACAATCCTGGCTTTCGACTGTCGTAAGCTTCTCGCAGTGCAGGGACAGGAGACTTTTGTTGATGTCTTTACTCCTACCATCGGCACGACGGTCGTGGCCAGTGTTGATACCAATGCTTGGACTGTCAAGCTGACGGACAGCCTTGTGAAGCGCCTGAAGTGGCAGAACGTCAAGGGCCTGGGAATTGTGACTCTTACTGGTCGCCTGGCAGCTGCTCACCTCGACAAGAACGAACCGATCGACGCTGAGAGGGATGTCAAGAAGCAGAAGAAGACAGACATGGAGGCTGTTACCACTCTGCGTAGTCAAACCGACGATGCCGATTCGTCGAACCCTCTGCCTGAGCTTGATGTCGTTCCAGCCAACTTGGCTTCTGCGGCTCGTTCCGCTGCGCAGCCACTACACGTGGGAGATCTTAGACTTGCCGACCTGAGACGATTGATGCAATCATCTGGGCACACGGCAGAGTTCAGGGGAGAAGGTACTTTGGTTATCGATGGAACGGTCGCAGTGCGCAAGACTGGAACTGGAAGAATTGAGGTCGAGAGTATTGCGCTCTCTGCTGCGAACATTGGCAACGCTATGCGCCAAGGTGGCACATTCTTTGCAGTCAGGAGGAAGATTTACGAAGGCCTGGCAGTTGTTTCGAGCAGCTGAGTTCCATACTCATGGGTATTGACTATTACTGCCGCTCGCTGCCAAAGTCTGATGGGCGGGGAAGCAGTGTACGATTTACGAACCGTGTCAAAATACACATTATTCACATCTACATTGTGATAAAAGGATTCCATTCGCAAAGCCGGCTACCCCCTGGTGACTGTTCAATATCTTCGCATTCATACAATGGATGAGCACCTGACGAGACCAAACGAGCTCTCGCCAACCGTGTGACTGAAGGGTTCGTTTGCTTTGATTGAGAGCGCTGTCACAAAGTCATTCATATCATTAGCCACTCACCCTTTGGACGTCATTTTGGAAGTTCTTCCACGATGCTCCCATTACTCTCATCTTGCGGCTACAGAGCATATGGTTGATTCAATACTAACTTGGCTTCCAATACCCTATAAATCAGCCCTGTGCTCACCAGTGCCTGATCCTTCTCTCTCCCCCTTTTAAAACATGCCACCGCTTTTGAATCTCATTCAAACCCTCTTAACTCAAACTGGCTTCCTACGCCTTGCCTCCCGGCCGACAAGAGGCCCGCCTCCCTGCCTCTACTTCGCGGGTCACCGTCAAACACTTTGTTCACGTCGATCTTACTAAAGCTATTCAGATCTGCCATCTTGAAGTCTTCACCGCTTACGACCATAGTGACGCCGAGATTGGCAGCGTGGAGCGCGTTCATCTCGCCAGCTTCTGGCCTCTGTGGACTCCTATTGACGGCTTTGGACCACTCTCGATCCCTCAAGATCTCATTAACGCCTTTCAGCAACCATTCAGAGACAGCTCTCGAATTCCGTCAGCTGCTCCGCAAGGACATCACTGGGTTTGGAGAGGTCCGGCTGCTTCTAGAGAAACTCGCGGCTCGTTGGATCCTCCCTCCGGCCATCCACCGTTGACCTATCCTCCTCAGACTTCTCACCAAGTCAACTATCCTCAATTCCAAGCTCAGCTTCAACCGGGATATCCATATTTGAACTCAACGCTATCAGTCTTTCCTAGGGCAGTCTACAGCGGCGTTCCTGTGTACATCCCGCAGCACCACACTCCAATGAACCCCTTCAACCCCCTTCAAGGAGCCGATTCCGGTCCTGCTCCTCCTGGCTTCATCACAAACACTGTTCCAAGTGCTGCTCCTGCTGGATACACCTGGCGTTGGAATCCAGGTCCAGGCCAGTCCTCGGCTCAACCTCCACAAGTAGGTCAACAGCTCCACTACCGTCCTCCGTTCACCTCTCCAACACCTACTCCAGGTTTTCGCTGGGTATACCAGCCTGTCGGGCCAGCAGCAACAGCAGTACCTGCAGTTCCATTTCCAATTCCTGTAGCCGCTCCTGTCGTCGCGCGAGCGCTGGATCCAACTACCTCTTCCCTCAAGAACATGTCACCGTCAAAGTGCTCAAGTGCAGGACTCCGCCATGGGAGCTGCGCGCCGGCACTACGATGGAGATGCACCACACCATGATCCCGTGCTGCACGACCGTTGCCGACGTGATGAAGGGGTTTGGCGCGACGAACGAGGACAAGGACAAGAACGTCATCTACGAGGTCGTCCCGCGAACGGATGGTAAGTGGATGCGCGCCATGACCATCAAGGGCAGCGACAAGGACAAGATGAAGAAGACGATCAAGGACTTTGGCTGGGCTCAGAATCGCGGTGCGAGCGGCAATGATGTACCGCCGCCAGTCTGGCTTTGGATTACCAAGGGCTAGTTTTGAGACTGCGGTCTCTTCTGGCTCGTCACTCTCAGATTGGGGAACAGGGAAGCAGAAGCTTTCAGGTGTGATAAGATTCTAGCCCGCAGTAGCGATGATGGTTTGATTAACACGGCAGACGCCCCTGAGTTTGTATTTGCGGATGCTGTGCGCTGAGTAGAGAAATTTTTGGCTTCCTCTGCGCACAAGCGTGACGCGATTTGCATCAGGAGAGGCAGACTTTTTATTCTTGGGTTCGGATAGGCTTCTTACTAGGTATCAGAATTATCGTCATCTATTTTGACCAAGTTCAGTTTGATACATTGTTCGAGTTCGCAATGTTCTCATGGAAAGCCTCATCGCCAAGTAGATTCTGAGATCGTTTGATGCCGATAACAAACTCTAGCTCAGCCATTACAGCTCAGTTTTGGTCAGTGCTTGGATTGCGAGTGGATGGTGCCTGCACCCTATTGCTGTATTCATATCTGCATGGTACTATTGACTAAATCTGTCAAGAAGTTGAAAACGAAAATCGAAGAATGAAGTATAAGAAGCGCCAGTATATGCGTTGTGCTGTGTCTCCCAGTATCTGTCTGGTTCACTATTAGACAAGACTCAAGTTCTTATTGCGAGTCTTGCAAACGCGTCAAAGGAAATACCAAATCCAAATCCAAATCCAAATGTAGGAAACGTAATACCGTCTGCCGAGATCGCCCGCGTTCAAAAAAGCAATGATTCAAAGTTGCTGCAAGCGGTGTTAATGTTGCCAATCGAGACACTACTTCACAAGTCCAAGTCCAGTACATTCATCCCAGATCAAGAACGGCGGCGACGGCGGCTGGCAGTACTGCCGATGCACGAAATGCTATCGCTGGGCACGATAGAATCAGCGTCATCCTCTTCATAAACGCTGTCCGGCAACTCAACCTCCTGAGCACGCACCATGGTCGAATGGCTGGAGTGCTTAGAATGGTGCGAACGGTGCGAGCGATGAGAGTGTTTCGAGTGTTGTGAAGCGCGCGAGACTTCTGAGGGAGCTTTTGACGCCAGCTTGGATGGAGAGCTGACAACAATTGTCGTTGACGCACGAGACTTGGATTTTGGCTTTGCCGTAGCATCACTGGCATGGCTAGCACGGCTCTTGGCAGAACGATAGCTGGCATGGCTCTCGTGGACACTTTCTGCGCTTGGCTGGTAGTTCTTCTCAAGAGAGCTGGGAGCGATGCTCTTCACGATACTCTTAGCGACACTCTTGATGGAGATAGTGCTGCCGGTTTCACTCTTTGTATCGTCGTCTTTGATGCTCATTGCCTTCACGCTCCTTGCAACACTTTCGTGGGTGCTGCGAGCGGCGCTCGAGTGTACAGACTTTGCAAGACTCTCGCGCGAGCTTCTTGCAATGCTTCCGGCATAGCTGCGACTGGCAACTGAACCCTCACGTTCTGAACGATGGCTGCTAGCAACAGAAGCCGCAGGCATCAAGAGACCTTGCAGAGCTCTGTCTCCGACCTCTGATTGCCATGGGTCATCATCGATGAGCTCAATCGGTGCTCTGCTAGGAGTTACCCTGTAGCGAGCCATGTGTTGACGAGGAGCTCCAGACACTTCCGAGTATGTGTAATTAGGAGGAGCTTCGATAGCAGGAGTCTCATAAGTTCGCTGCACCTCTGTGATCCTGCGAATTTCTGCAGGCTCGATAGTAGATCTTCTCGTAGGAGGAGGTGGTGGTGCATCGTCTTTGTCAGACTTCACCATAGCATAGGCAACGGCCGCACCAGCAGCTGCGCCGAGCAAGGTACCAATGATGGTTTTGCTCGAAATGCCCTTCTCTTCCTGAGTAGCACGCGGAGCAAACTCGGTGGTCGTGATCGTCTCGCGACGGATAATGGAAGGCGCCTGAAGAACTTGCGGAGTTTCGTAGTAGCCCGCAGGGACCAATTGACCACGGCCAGCATCTGATCCGGCGACAGAACTGCCACCAGAGATGGTGGAGACTGCATCATACTGCCAGCTGAGAACACGGCATGATTCTTTTCGAGTCGAAGTAGAGATGAGGGTCTGGGTTGGGACGCCGCCAGGAGAATTGTAGATGGCCTTGATCATGTTTCCGTCAAAGTCGGCTGTCCGCGCGGTGGCCGAGTCGTCGTCGATAGCGAACTTTCGGGAGCTGCGTAAAGGACCAACCGCTTTCACGGCGCTGTTGTAGAACTTGGTGACCTCGTCGGCAGAAGAGGCAGCAAAGGTAATAGAAGATTTTCGCGGGCTGGGACACTGGGCCACGGAGAAGACGATCTGCTGCGTCGAAGCAATTCCGAAGTGAAGAAGAGTTCCCGTCAGAGAATTGGGAGCGGGGCCAGAAAGATCAATGTCTGCAACCGTGCCAGCAGAGAGAAAGACGAGATCTAGAGGCTGGGCAACTGCCGCAAAGAAGGAAGAAGACCTGGGAAGATGAGAAACCTCGATAATGGGACTCATAGAGGGCGATGAATGAACTTGAGACTTTGACCAAAGTGTATGAATGACTATAAGAGAGAGAAGAGAGACTGAGCTTTGGTTGCAACTTTTTAAACGCAAGTTGCAGAGATCGAAGTCTACAGCTCGTCTTCCCGATGCCTACCGTACCCAAAACCAAGGCCAGGACAGATCCATCGTGCATGCAGTATCAGTTCCGCGATGCCCGTCACCAAATGTGAGCTGTACAGAAAAGGGTGGTGGCGGGGGAAGCCAGTTTGCTTGAGGTGACCAAATGACAGGACCAGCTGCGAACAGTACGTACTGTCCGGTGCCCATATCTGCCGCTTCTACCCACTTGGCAGACTTCAGGTCTGGACTTACCGTACGCTGTACATCTTTCTGTGAGGCGGTCGAGTTGATGGGGACAGACTGGAGGTCCATCTGCATGCCACGTTTC
This sequence comes from Erodium maritimum, assembly GCA_963921825.1. NCBI lineage: Eukaryota > Viridiplantae > Streptophyta > Magnoliopsida > Geraniales > Geraniaceae > Erodium > Erodium maritimum. Next base: position 58,242 of record CAWUGU010000022.1, on the reverse strand, counting down.
GCGCGGAGAGTGGTGACGGGCGAGTGGGGAGGATTCTGACGGGGGCAAGTCGACGACGGAGTTGAAAAGGGGCGTCTGAAGGAACTCGAGCCGGATAGGTAGAGCAGGACGACGAATGTCGCTGTCAGACTGATGGTGTCGATGCCGGCGTGCAGAACTGCAACCTGGTGAATTGGTAGTTGCAGAAGAGACCTTGCAGACGCAGCAGGGAGGCAGCCCACTCTGTCAAATGGCGGGGCAGTACTGCCATACCAACGGCCATAGAGCAGAAGACAGAGAGAGAGCATCGCAGATACCGCCGTTCGCGCATCGAATAGGATCAGCCTCCGGGCTCCAGGCACCGCAAGCTGCTCGGGTTGGGCAACAGCAGATCTTCTGCATGGCCATATCGACGACCGCGGGCGGAGGAAGCGTGTCTGGCCGTCGCATCTGGCGTCTAAGTCTGACAAGATCTCTGCGAATCGAGCCCCATCTGACAGGTCGGCACGAGACAGTGGGTGATGCGATGATGGAGCGGCTGGCCAGCTCTCTGTTGACGGTGAAGACCGTTGCGAGCATTGCTAGAGACGTCGTATTGTCAGTGACAGCGTGTATCTGAGTCAGTGACTTACCACGACGCCCAGGATCCAGTGCAGGACAATCCGTACAGTGTCGGCCGCGGTGATGGCAAGAGGCTGAGCTGGAGAAGGTCGAAGACGACCTGTCGTTTGTCAGAAGGCTGACGGAAGCTCTCAGCCTGAATGGACGAGATGGCGTCTTGGTGTGTAGATGGTGGTAGTACATCCATCGTATCCGCCAGACATGGTCTTTGGGCGAGACACAACGATCTCCACTCCCATCTCTCATCCGGCAAACTCGGTCTTCGCAAGCTGGAGTGTTGTGCTGGGGAGGACGAGAGGACGAGTGGACGAGTGTCTCGGAGCAGCCCAACAGCATTCGCTACGCAACTCTCCATCGTGAGGCGATGACATTGACCGAGTAACTTGGCACGATCAGGTCTACGACGTCAAAGACAACGTCAAGCCTGATCTGAAGGGATGCAACTCGGCCTAATCACTGCTCCATACGCATGCATCTACGAGAATACCACCATATCGTTGTTTCGATCAAACGCCAGAAGCCCATCACGTACCAACACCATGATTCAGCATGATTCAAAATCTATTCAGAGACGTATGGTACAGTCTGCTCTGACCCACCCACCCAGCCGTCACGAAACCTGATGGATATCCGTATCCAACTTGACCAAGATGTAATGGCAGCGAGCTGCACCACGTATATCCTGCCGCCACGATATCGGTAAGAGTAGCCACCTACCACTGAGCTCGAGCGGGTATACACATCACTCGTAGCTGGTCTCCAGCGTGGAGCCAGGACTCTGCAGATGCCGATCCAGCAATCTTTGACCATGTCTGGTAGATTCTGCCTATATGAGATAGCCTCGAAGCGCCAAAACACAGAAACCATGTACGCCAATCCTATATGAACATTTTGCAGAGATCATGACTCATCTCTTTGGGGGAGCTTGCAAAGAAAGAAAGATGGCAAGATAAAGGGAGAAAAGGAGACGTGAATCAAGTTGAAGTGATCCACAAAGACGACTTAAAGTGCGCCTTGGATCTGTTGAACGCCTCGATGTTTTGGTTGCAAAAACAAGGACAGAGTACACAGAAACCCAAGCCGGATGCCCAACGGATCAAGCATTGATGTTAGAATCGCTGCTCGCCTCGCGGTATCCCTTTCACCTCTGATCCACCGTCTCCTTCGCTCAGCTGCCGTTGGCGGCCTCCAACATCTGCCATCGGAACCTAAAATGAGAGCGCGTAAAGCTGCTCTTGACGATTAGATGACATCCCACGCATCCTCGGCAGCGTGGCAGAACTTGCTGCATGCAACACTGGCCGAGAGACTGTAGTTGCTGATGGAGATCTTCTCGTCCACCCACTCGTCGGCAAAGTTGTCATTTCCCTTGGCCATGGCGCCGACAAAGACGCAAATGCTCTCCTTGGGCCCAACCGACTCGACGTACTCGCGAATCTTGACCACGGGAGCGTCGAAACTGAGTGTTACCTTGCGGCAGTTTGGCGGCAGGTGGTTGGTGATGGGGTTCTGAATCACCTTCAACAGCTTCTCCTGCGAGTTTGTCGAACGAATCGACAGACGGTGCAGCAATTGAACCATCAGACCCGCAAAACGCTTAAACGTACGCGGGATGCGAACGGTTGGGCTGACCTCGATGAGCACACCCTTGGCGGTATGGATGTAGATCTGGAGCTTGCCCGCCTTGTTGATGGGAGAGTCCAAGAGGGTAAGGAGACACTTTTGATTCAGCATCAGTCACACCCACGCGCAGTCATGCAGGGCCACATACCTGGTGGGTGATATCAGGACGGGCATCACTGATATCGCGGTTCATCTTCCTCATCACACCAATGTGCTCGTCACTGTTTAGCAACGAGTACTTTTCCTCGCGCTGCATTCCTGGCCGACTGGCTTTGTATGTCTCGAGACTGGCATTGCAGAGAACGACAATCAGTCTTTGCGTGTCCTTGTCCTGGGCAGAGATGGGAACGTGCTGCTCCGCGGTGAGCTTGGGAAGAGCTGGCGGGGGAAGGGATTGCGTGCCTAGAGATTGTAAGTCGAGTTGTTCGGCCATCGCAAGTGTTGTGAGGAGAAGAAATAGTTGGGGAAGAGGATTCGTCAACAACACAGGTCGTGCTTTTTACGTCCTCATCGAGACGCGTGCCCATACCACTCGCAGGCAGCACGCACGGACCAATTGCTCGCGACATTGTAACGGCAAGGCTTCAACCAACACCACCGGACATGCGAGGCAACTTACGAGGACGCTTTCGGTCGGGAGAGCTCATGTTGGCGTGGAGGAAGTAGTTCTCGCAGCGGGGAGAACGAAGCAAAATTGTGCAGCGGATGTGTGTGCGAGCGGATTGGCGGGGTAGCGCAGCAATAGCAGAGCGAGGGATGCAGACGACGTCAAACGGGAGACGACGGCGAACAAGGCGTGGGGAGACTGAGCGAACAACGACGATTGAATTGAGGAGACGAGGACGAAGAGGAAGAGAAGAAGAGAAGGGAAGAAGAAGAAGAAGAAGAGAAGAGAAAGACGAAGAGACTGACTCGATTTCGACTTTTCCGGGGATTCAGCGGTGGTCCCGTGCAGAGTCCCCATTGTGCGGTGTAAGTACAGCCGCTAATACCCCTGGCGCCGCTGGTGCAGCCAATCACACTGCAGACCGGCACGCGGGCCTGCTTAAGCCGATCCACGTATATATTACAGTACGTACAGTATCAGGAACGGAACCGGTGCTACAGCTCTGAATCTCGGTATCAAATCCCATCCCACAAGGTCCTACGCAGGGCTGTGATAATTCAGTAGAGTCTCCTCAGAGGCACATAGACGCAACCAGAACGCCACCGGGAAACTTGACATGTGAATCTCGCTTTGCGGTGGAGCCGTGGGCTTCCTAAGGGTTCCTCAGGGTCTAGACCAGGGATGGGGTTGGGAAGCGTTGCGTCTCTTCAGCGAGCGGTTGGAAACAGTTCTTAGGGCACAAGAGCATTGTTCAAATGTCTGCTTCCGTCCCGTGTGTTGGCAGCATCCAGCAGACGAGGTGGCTACTTTACAGTATTGAAATTGTCGGCCATCATGATGAGTTGGCAATCAAATGTATACATGTACGGTATTTATCTCGTGCCCCCCATCAAACAGTCATGAGCGCTCGCTGGAATTCTTTTGTCTCAGGTTCAGGATGGAGATGGATGACGCATCAAGGCACATATCCAAGGTCCATCGAGTCTGCGGTCCTTGACTGCCAGAAAAGTGCTAACATCAGATACTGCCCAGTACTGGTATTTGCGGCTCGGTGCATGGTCTGGATGGTCAAGGCGTTCGATGTGGGTGTTGCTTATGCTTAAACCTGCAGTCTGGGGTATCTTACACGTTCTGAGACGGTCACAACGTCAGGTTGTCAGAAGTGCCCCATCAAGGCTCGCATATCCGGATTCGACTCTTGATAAGCTGCAGGCCTCTCTCGAGGGAATTGCATGACAAAGATGGGCTATGATAATAGCAAAAGCCCCATATCCCGTATCTTTCGGGAAGAGACAGTTCCTATCCACTGCATTGAGGCCGGTTTCCCAGCAGCTGGTTTGTTACTACTGGCAGCCCCCTACATTCGGGTTGTAAAGTAAATTGGATTTGGGATTCAACAATGCATCGACAACTTTTAAATACTAAGAGCAGATGTCAACACCTTTCCCAAAAGCATTCATGCATCTTGCTTCTTATACCAACAGCCAAGCTGGTAGCCAACCCCAACTCTATCTGGCTGTGGTACCACCATCGTTCAGCGTAGGGATTCGTGCTCGAGTTCGATTCACCTGTCATCGAGTACTTGTCAAGTTTGACCTGAAGTTTGATGTCAAAAGTATGCGCTCTGGCCGTTTTCTTGCTGCACGTTGAAGAAAGGGACGCTTGATAATACGACGGCAGCACAGGCCTTTGGAACGAGGCGAGTTGCAATTGGTAGCAATGGGTTACTCAAGGAATCGATGCGACACTTTACACATTACACGGGTTCAAAAGCTTCTCTATAATCCAGTAACAGCCTGAAAACGTTCATCAACTCCTCCTGAGTTGTCGGAGAGCAGGCTGACCTCTGCAGAGATGGAACATGGAGCGTTTTCAACGTTATCGCTTAGCTTCACAATCGAGGCGGCCTCTCTCCCCTGACCAGCCGCATTCACCATCATCTTCTATGCGTGCCAGCCTCTCAACTCTCCTTTGGAAACCAGAGCATGTCATGTTGCGGATCTTCTTGACAGCTCCGCCGCCAGTCAGTAGTCTGATCTTCAAGTGAACAGGGAGCTGAGCCGTCTCTTCATCTGTCTACCGTCCATCCATCGGATACACGACCGTTTGCGCGGTCAACCAGACATCTGATTTCCTCTCAGGCAGCGGTTAGCATCTCTTCTGTCTCTCTCTGCTCTTAATATCAGCGACCGCTCTGTGCTTCAAGACATGGCCCTCAGTTTCATTGTCGTGATACTCTCAAGGAGGATCTTCACGACAACTGTATCGAGAGGCTCAAGGGGTGAGTTTGGCCATCGCCTGCGAAGGCCGAATGCCAAGTACGATAAGTACTGTCTTTCTCCTCATCTCGAACTTCACTCTTCAGTCGTTCTCACAAGTTCTCTTTTTCTACATCTCTTGTCTTCTTGACTTGACGAGATTTCGTTCTTTTCGTTCTTTTATTCGTCTAGCCAGATCACGTTGATCGTGCATCTGTTGGCCTTTCACTACCGACACTCTTTATACAGACGTTCCCCAGATCCCTTTTTAATACTCCCTTTTTACGCCCCATTACGATTCACGATGCAATACTTAGTATACGGATTGTTGGCGGCCTTTGCCGCCACGGTGGTGGCCACACCTGCTTCAAAGGACACCAACAACAATGCGGCTGGCGGGTCTACGAGCACAACTCTTCTCGACAGCGTCATTCAGTCGGGATCAGGCCAAGACGGTTCCAACGGGATTGGAGCTACAGAAACTGGACAGGCCAAGTCAGCCATTTCGACAAACAATTTCATCAACGTCTGCTCGGGAAAGACTTTGACGAATGGCCTACAAATCACAACGGGCTCTTGCAATGGATTCGTAAGTCTGCCATCTACTAGAATACAAGGTTTCTAATCTTCTCAGCTATGGGGGATATTCCTGCAAAGACTCAGATGGTTTCTTCCATCATCACCTTTCCCCAGCACAATCGGATGACATTGAGTCCGATACAACCTTCAATATTACTGTTCAAATGTCGAACATTGTTGCCGGATCCTTCACCAACGCTGATCTGACCTATTACGCCGCCCCTCAGACTCTATCTGGTGGCAGCGTGGTGGGTCATACTCATATCACAGTTCAAGATATGGGTGACGACTTCAATCCTACCACACCTCTTGATCCCACCAAGTTCGCGTTCTTCAAGGAATCAATGATGCCGGTAACGGTCAAGGTCTACTCAGTGCTACAGTAGCTGGTGGACTACCTGCTGGTAACTATCGAGTCTGTACTCTGGCTTCTGCATCAAACCATCAGCCTGTCCTCATGCCTGTGGCTCAGAGAGGCTCTGCCGATGACTGCACCAAGTTCAAAGTCACCGGAAAGGGAACCACCGCGAATGCCAATGCTAACAATGGCGCCAATGGCATCTCAGCAGCTTCAATTGCTTCTGCTGCCGCTGCGTCAGTGCAGGCCTCGGGAAACAACGAGGTTGCCGTGTCCACTTCTGCGTCTACATCTTCTGCAACTACATCTGCCAGTGCGACATCCACCACCAAGGCCACGAAGACGACGAAGACTACGAAGACTACTTCATCTGCTACCATATCTACTGCCACAGCCGCAACGGCCAATGCTAATGCCAACAACAACAACAACGGTAGTGGAGGTGGTGGAAAAGGCAGGGGCAGGGCAAGAACAACAGGAAATTTGCAAGCCGCGAGTTCATTGCATGATCTCTCAAGTGAGATTAAGATCTAGTGACTGAGCTAGGAGGATAAGCTCTTGATGAGCAGCTTAATGACAAGGAGGCGGCGATGATACCGGGCCAGGTTTGTTCGTGATCAAATCCTCACAATACAGCTGGAATTTCTCTTCGAGCAAGCATTCACGTGTAGACTGTAGATTTATCCTGAATCATTCTACACGTCTTTATGGTTACTCGAATCATGAGCTTGTTGGATCCTGAAGAGACTTTCAGTCCATCCAGGTACATTGAATTTCCCAGATATGAAAATCGAAAGATTTAATAGCTTCTACCATCTGCAGCTCTTTACCATCTCGAGGATCAACGCCTACATCGCCAAGTCTCAAAAGCATGGATCCTCGTGCAATACCGTTTGAGTTCTGGGACTGACGGTGCACCAGCTCGAAGATCAGACGTCAGATCAACGCTGCCAAGCCGACTCTCCCCAGATAGCAAGCAAGGATGGTTCTGGATGTTGATGCTCGACTTCGAAACATCCCCCGGCTCCCCTGTGATCGACCATGTGTCGTTGTTGGCTATACCACCATATATCTGCTTCAGCATTGCTTATCGCTTCATCACTTCGGTCCACAGAGGCAGACCCTTTTATTGATTCAGGTCTCTTCCATTACAGTCTACTCTGGATCTCGGGTGAGAGACTTCCTAGCCGCTCATGCCAAGACTTTCGAAAGCTCGCGCTCTCAGTCTACTTGGTAGTACTGTGCCCAGACCGCCATTGACGGCCCGTGAAGATTTCGATGCCTACAAACAGACAGGATCTTTGAAAGCACAGCCGTCTTCTGTTGCTTGTATCTAAGCTCGTCCCTACGAGCAGGGTCTTTGGGCTCGAGGTACAGACCATTTCGTCACCGTAGCGCTGAGCGGTTGGTTCAAAAATCTCCCGATAGAGTTGGCACCGACTGCTTGGCTCTCACAGTTTTCTGTTCCAAGTCCACTAACGGCCGCTAATAACGGCAACTCTTGGTTTTCAAAGATCTACTCAAGCTTCTGCTCAGGGGTTGGACCGGGGCTTCTCGTGGTTTGAACTGTTCAGAGTTGCGTAGCACCACCTGCAATCCCTCTCAAACAACTTCGTCTGTCTCAACGATGAATCACTGATTTTCAAGCATCGATCTGGTAGCAGAAATTGTTCATCCAAGAGATCTTTCATTCAAGACACTACAGCTCGCTATGCCCAGGTTCAAACCGTCAGCTCCTATATCCAGAAGACCCCTTTGGGTATTGTCCACCAACGCCAAAGGATATACATGTTGATACACGGTAGGGTAATAAGTTTGTACAAGTAAAGAAAGTCGGAGCCAGCATGGCTATATGTGACTGCTGTATCTGACAGCATTTCCAAAACGAGCGTCATTCACCACCACCTTACCATAGCTCTTTTGCGGAAAGTTAGGGGCTGGCGAGTTGTATGGCCCCTTGGATTGGTTGAGCTCAATAGGACCTGTAGAGCTTGTTGGTGATTGAAGATCCGACTGGTAGAGCGAGTCGCTATTGTCGGTCTTGCTGGTCACTGAACGTTTGTCTTGTCCGTCACCGTTCAAGATATATCCACTGTTTCGAGACTTGGTCCAGGTCCCCGTGGTGGAGTTGTGAGCAGTGCTGCCGAAACTGATCGCTGGCCCTTTATGAATCTTAGGAATGGTCGAAGTGTTGAGATATTGGCACCAATGATGGCAACTCCAGGCTCAATGACGGACCACAGCACCACTGGTGTGACTGTGTAGATGAAGTCGTAGGTCTTGACGAGGTACTTGAGCGTCGTGAGTCGAACGATCGCATGCAACGCTTGCAAAAACTCCCACTCCCAGCAGACAGGCGACCATGACCTTGGTCTTGAAGTCGAGGTTTGTTCCACGGAGGAGGAAGATGGGCATGATGGCCAGGGTCCAGTCTGAGGCCACGGATAGGGCGTTGTGGGCGTAGGATGCGTCGATGGCAATCTTGTCAGGGAGACATGTGCCTTCAGCTCCCAGGAATTGGTTCCAAGTGTAGGAGATTGGCTTGCATTGAGTTGAGCAGGAGAAAGAAGTACCCGATTGAGTAGATCAGGTTGACAACGATCAGCGTCCACAGGACGATTCGCTGCCATCGGAGAGGTGTGAGGCGGAAGTAGAGAAAGCAGACGACAGTCTGAGCAAAGCCACGCAGACTGCATAGCTCAGTTCTGCCATGAGAGCGAGCATGAAGCCGGTCACGACTTGTCGAAGAGGGACGGTTCCCATGTGTTGTCCAAAGCCCAATGCCGCCATGACGGCGGTGTTACACGTCACCCAGGTGAAGACAATCTGGGTCATCAACATCAGCCAGTCATCGATTCCGAATGATCGCACAAGTCGTGTTCGAGTCCAGAGCCGCAGCAGTGTCGTGATCCATGTCAAGGAAGAATGATTGCATCGAAGACGAAGAGGGGGACCCCTCGTCCTCCCAAGCTGAAGATCATGTTGAACGACGTCGTGGGATTGCAAGGCCACGAAACAAATCTCCATCCAGATCCTCGATTGCCCAAGAAGGGATCCATGCTCGTCTTTAAAGAAAACAGGGGTTCGAAGGACTAATGCCATGCTCCCTCAGCAATGCCCAGAACGACTCCAAACTCCCCTTTTCTTCGCCCGCACTGGTCTCGAAGTCTAAGGGAGCGCGGCTCGGTCGACGATCGCCATGCGTGCAAGTCGGGCAGCACGGGTCCACGATGCCAGCCAGATGGGGACGTGGCTCAAAGCTCAGACCTTGGAGAGGAGAGCTCGGTGTTTTAGCAGCAAGACAAGTTGATGGCAGAGCAGATAAAGCCACGGCCAGCGTTCAAGTCTTGTCGTCAGCAATCGGCTGGGAAGTGTCGTGGATAGTGGCCGGCAAGTATTCCCACACGTTGCACGACACATCCCTGGCACAAGTTGAGTTGCCTTGAGTTCACTTGACTTAAGTCAACTTGCTATTTGAAACTTGTGGTGAACCGCGCTTGATTGCCGCGCTTTGCTTGTGGGCAAGTCATTGCACTGAACGTGTCTCGAGTTTCGTTGCCGTTACTATGGTACAAGTCTCCGTCAAACCACCCGTGGTGAACACGCAAATAGACGTATGAATCGTCCGACACGCTTGTTACGATGAGAGATACCAAAAGTCCATCACTGCTTTGCCGACTGAGAAATCCAGTCTGTCCTGGCGAGGACCGATATCAGCGATGTCTTTCTCGAAGCGTGAGGCCGTTGACGGAAGAGACGGCAGAAGCTGGACATGTTCGATTCTATGCCGGACGAGCTTTTCTCAAGTGTCCCAACTCCCAAGGCGATATTGGGAAGCCACATGCCCGAACTGGGGTCATCCTGGTGCCCTTGGATTGTCTGAGCGTTGCAAGAATTCAAGCTTACACCAGCAAATCCCTACACTTAAGGTTTTGTAAGAGCGTCTCGTCAAGCCATCGCCGCGCACAGATGCCTTGGCCAACTCCCGAGCAGCTTCCGAATTGTGGGCAGTCGGATGGATGCAAGCAGCATGGAAACAAGCAAGGTTTCTGTACTCAGATCGAGCGTCTGCTTTGAATGAGGATGTTGTCAGAATCGTGCAAACTACTCAACGAGCCGTCAAGTGGCAACCGATGTCGCCGCAGCGGACTTGCAACGTTCTGCTCGACGAGCCAACCATCTGCCTGTGACAAGCGTCAACCTTCCACAACACCACCGGCAGATGGAAGCGCACTTGAAGAGTAAAGGCGGCTCTTCTGTTTCAATGATCAAGAACAGCACGTTGGGAAAGGTTGCAATTGTCGCCGACCGTTCTAGAGAGTTTTACGCGTGGATTGAGACCATTGATTCTGCTCCGCGTCCTAGTTTGCTCGGAGCAATATCCAGCAAAGGGCAAGGGATTGTCGGCCAAATCAAGGCGTTCCTCGTCCCTAGATAACGAGGTTGACCTCATTTCTTGGCCGGAGTGATAGTTGATGTGCGTGTACGTAGCTGGCGGCTGGATGGCAGCCAGAGTGAACCCAATACAGTTATATCTACTTTGAGCCACTCTTGGCAATGCCGGCTTTCATCGTCGAACTGACTTGAGAGATTTGGGAATGCAGGTTCTGCTAGAACAGATGAATACCATGACCATTGCTCTGCTTGCAGGCCCCAAAGAAGACAAGATAACAAGCCACAAAGGACGAGTCTGCAAGGTACTGCTGGCGTTCTCTGCTTAAGGTTCAAAACTTCAGGGGATCTAGTAGATCCTCCATCACAGAGAATACCGATGTGTGCCTAGGACGTCCGTCTCTCTACTAACTACGACCTGGTCGATGCGGATTGCTCGTGGGCTAACACAATCACAAGGCCTGAACCGCTTCCTCCCTCAAACCACCGGCTGACGCCAGAAGACAAGCTGCTTGGAGCTACAAAATGTTAGCTTCATGGGTTGTTCCGTTTGTTTCACAAGAAACTGATCCCTGGGTGCTCTTACGGCCACCCGGAGCCTCGGAATGAAGCAGCTTGCTACGCATTACGGTCGACCCCTTCTCGCCAGCTTGGCCCATTGAAGCCAATCATGAGCCCAGATTGAAACAGGAGAGCTTCACGACTCGTCTTTCATCTTGAACTCTATCTGGATCCGTGAATGGCATCACATTCTGTTGAAAAGAGCCAATTACCTGACGGGGTTTTCGCGTTTGATTCCCGTTCGAGCGATCTGACGACCATCGTCATCTCTGTACCATGGCCAGATCAAGAACCTTGGCCGTGACCGATCGTTTGACGCTTCTGACATCCTTTCAATGCGGAGGAAGATACAATCTTGGCTCAGATAGCCGGGGTCGTGAGCTCTAGTCAAAACATGAGCTCCCGGCTCTTGAAAGCAGAGGGTATCAGGATTGACGACTTGTTCCCTTGAACTGAGGTTTGGGCCACCTCTCCAAGAATCTTGAGCAAAATGCCGAGCTCGCTGAGACAAGGCTATGAACACTTGGACGGGGCCTCGCAGGCAAACAGGGCTCGTGATAGTATTGATGTTTGGGGTCGTAGGTTACTCATTCATTGGTGATCTTGGTCTTCTTGGTATTTCCTGATAGCCTACATCAGATACGGGCTCGTGGAGCTCTATCAGAGCTTGCTGCCTTGGACAGGGTGCCAGAACTGTATGGGGCAATCGAGCAATGCATTTTGGATACCTCTACAGAAAGCTCATGAGTTTGTACATTATCATGGGAGAAACTACGTGTACGTCGGGAAAGTCTTTACAAGTATACAGCTACTTCTGTAGGACCATGGTTGTGACATTTCGCTGATTGACATCGCTTTGCAAATTGATTGTATGCTGCCGTCTGGCATATCTGCAGGATCCGTGTTTCAATTGTTTCCTACGCCGAGCTTGAAGTCTATAACTTAAGCCGTTGATATAAATAAGTCGTTGTCACATTGGGAAGAGGCGGCTGAAACGAACGTGTGGGGGCGGCTGTCGGCAGCTTGTCGAGTTACCGACTGTTCAGCTTTCGACCTGATCCCTCAACCCTCGATCACAGTCACAGTCATTGTTTGTTGTCTTCACCATCTCCACATCCACACTGACATCATCTTGAATCACATCTGCTCCATAACGTCACTATCTCAAGTGCCTGCCTCGCGTCCTCCTGGACCGTTGCCCTACAGCATCGCAGACGGGTCTGTCAGTGCTCAGGGCTATCCCTGCTGCCACAATCTACAAGCATGCTTGCAACATGTGCGTGACTCTTGATCTCATTCACTTCTCCCCCTCGCAGGAACATTCCAAAGCTGTAGGCAGCTAATCCATCTCACAGGATCGATCCATCGCTGCGTTTGCGCGGGCAATCCATAGCGACGATGCACTCCTCGTCCGACGCATACTACGATGCCATCCTCACCTCCTACACAATCCCGACTATAGCCCCAGTGGTCTGTCCAACACCTCCCTCCACCTGGCATGTTCGCTTGGCTTCACAAGCATAGTCTCGCTGCTGCTGTCGCTAGGACACGAGAGTGACGGCATCAGTTTGAACGAGGAGCATCAGACCCCCTTGATGCTAGCCGCAAAAGAAGGACACACGGAAACGATCCATCTCCTTTGTACCGAACAGGCAGCGGGCGTGACATATCGAGATTTACGTGGTCGTGATGCTGTGATGGAAGCAAGTCGAGGGGGGGCACGATACGTGTCTCCAGATCCTCTTGACCTACGCACCTACGCCAAGAGAACGACATGGAGATGCGGTGAGCTTGCTCTCCAACGCAGACATTGATGGAAACACCGCTTTGCATTTCGCGAGCAGCAACGGGCCATCTCCTTGTCTTACGCACCCTTCTCGCTGCAGGTGCGGACCCAGATCGACGAAACGTTTGGAGCTGGACTCCTGTGGCCTACAGTGCTACGGTACAGGCTGAGGTTACTTTAAGAACTTGATAGCAGAGACGATGAAGCGTGACCAGGGGCGGAGAAACACCACAGAAAGCCAGAGACCCGTCGGTGCTGGCATACGATTAGTTGCTAGTGAAGCATAGCTCTCGTCAGGAAATCATGAGTCGGCTGGAAAGAAAGTTGGAACTGGAGCGGGCGTTGACGTCTCGTCAGGGCGTACTTTTTGGATTGATCGTCTGACATGGAAATACTGGCGTTCTGCATGAGAAGGGAATTTGAACTTTGAGAGCAACAAACATGGCTTGTCGAGCTGGAAGCTATTGGTTCAAGAAACAAGCCAATGTTTGTCAAAGCAGCACAGAAATAACACCTGCTGAAATGTTGATGTTCCAGCCTTACACGCCCTTCAGACTTTTGAATATGATACTTGTAGCTGACTGGTCCCCTCCCGATTGACTGCCAGGGCTTGGCTGCCCTTCTCCTCGGTCAAAAACAAGACCTTGAGAAACGACTGGAAGCAAACAAGCCGGATCACAAAGAGATGTTCAAACAAGCCCAACCGGAGATTGAAGGTGTTTTCCCCAGATGTCTTGCATTGAGAAACTGTAGATGTGGCATCGTCTGTACGGGCTGATGTACTCCGCCAAGCCGACCTCAAGGATCTCTCAGATCACTTTCGTTACCCGGTTCGAGTGGCCAGGTCGATGTAACTTGTGGCTGCAGCTTTCAGATGAAGTGTTTCTTCCTGATGTGGCATCGAACAGTTGCTGAACTGCATGCAGCCGGCTTGGATATGTGTGGGTGCTGTGCATCTTGTGGTTGAATTCTCAAGTTTGCATCCTATTGAGAAGATGACAATGGCTTCAGTCGAGATCTGCGTAAAGGGTGGACGTTTTATCGGGGTAAGATTGGCAATGCATGGAGGTGCGTATTCATGCGGCTGAAGGGAATCAACACGAAGGAATGCTGGTTCAGAATCCCTATCCCGGAATGTATATTTGGTTTCTATTGTCTTACGCAGGGTTTTCTTATAATACTCTTCTGAGATAGACTCCTGGTCCTGGTCGGGTAAAGCATTTTCAGGGATCTCAATAAGAACAACGTTTCCAGCCAAGGCTGTGCCCGGCTTAGTCTCGAGCTGTCAATAGAGAACTGCTTGAAGTCTGGGGTATTTCTCAGTCTCCACAAGCAAGAGACACTGGCATACTCTGATTTCGCAAGAAGAGTCAGATACCGGTGTCTAAAAACAGTACGAGCTTCCCGTTGTACTATATAGCAAGTTCAGTGGCAATCTAGATGCTTCGAATATCCCGTATCCCTTGAGGCGCAATGCCAATGTTCAAACGACCAGAATCTATGCCAGTGATCCTCGACATTGACCAAGAGCAAGATACCCAATGACATATTAGGATGATCTATCAACACAGACTGCTTGATCATGATACACGATGCTACTTTTTGAGATGAGCTAGCCGCAGTTGATAGAGTGTTGACCTCGAGGAAGTAGCCATCGCGAGGGCGTTTAGGCATACAATATGCCTTTCGAGCCCATGGCTGAACTTTTCGATTTGTACTGTTCTACTGGTTTGGCAAACTTCCTGGGGAACAAGTTTTGGTCTGGTGTTTGTTTTTGACTCTCCAAAAGGGGCAAGCTTGGTAATTATGGCGGAGGCTCTTACGAGCGTTACGCTACGACGTCTCGGCCTGCAAACAGCATCTACAACGTACAGCATCATGGTCGCCAACTCCATCACCAAGTTCAGTCTCAACCCTCTTGCCCATCGTGTTGGATCGACCACGTGGGCCAAATCGCGCATGAGGCAACACATTACACATTTGTAAGTCTCTCTGGTGACACAGTGGCTGCATTCAACTGACGAAGAGTGAGATTCGTCACGACATACGGCACACGACTGCTGCACCATTGAGGCGGCACCAATCTCTGCTTGATGCTGGCAGCAAACGGATTCGAAGTTCCGACATCCCTGCAGTATGCTGCTGACCTCTGGCAGGTCTGTTGAAGTGTTGAGATCATGAGGACCGCGCAGAAACACGTCTGGACGTGTCTAAGAGGGTATCAAAGCCTTCAAGCTATGAACTCTAAAGGCGCGTCTCCACGGTCTACGGTGGAAGCGCTGGCTTGGCCCTGTCTGATTCTGTTTACCTGCAGCATGACGAGCTTTCTGCCTTCTTCCACGCCAACTTGAACTGGGTGCCGCTACTCCGAAGACAATACGACACACCGCAAGTTGCATTGACAATACCTGCGTCGTTCCTTTTGATGCTCTTCGGTCGGGCTATGAGAGATGGCGTTGGCCACAGTGCAGCTTTGGGCGCCTATATGGCATCTGTCAGGGATCAGGATTTTCCAAATCCCTCTCGCCAAGCCCGTCAAACAAGCCGTGGCCAGCGATGCGAGCTTCCGTCTCCTGCTCTGCTCCGCTCGGATTGACAGTTTGCAGTCTCCAGAACTCTTCCCTGTTCCCCGCGGTAAGGCTTGCGGGCATCGAAACCCAATAAGCTAGCTCCCTCATCATCTTTAACTGACACATGACCGACACCAATAGCGGATCAATGCTCTGGAGTACCACGGTCAGTGCTCAGTGTTCATCACCAACGCATCGACTTCATGGCGTGCTCTCATAATTAAACGTTTACTGAGCTCTCCGAACAGACGTCAGACTCGGGACAAGTTGCCAATACGACAATCATCGGGCTGTTATCAGTGACTTGCGGCACTCAGGGGGTCAAACCCTCTCCTCCATCGTTCTGGAAGATTGCGACTCTGCGATGCAACAAGCACGGTCTGTGTGTCTTGCGTGCGCAGGAAGCATAGTCGACAGGGCTACTCAACTACTGCAGCCTCCATCGCCAACACTGCCGATGTTGGACTGCGCTTTGACTCGAGCCGATGTTTTCACTCCGAGGGCCGGCAGGTCAAGCAGATAAACGCAGTCCCATTGACCATGCTATACGGCGAACTTTGCAGGAACAGCTTCTTATTCGGCTCTGGGCAAGGAAGCGATTGCAGACAGACGATACGGGCTACAAAACACGACGTTGCTTCGGGAACCCACGTTCTGATATAAGAGTCAGAACTTATTTGATAATGGTCACCATTCTCGCAAACCGGGAGCATGAGTCAGATACGATAAGCCGATCATCAGGTCCAATTTGTCTTATCCTGCATGAGTTGGCAGTCGTCTGATTTTCCCCTTGCTAAAATCCAAATGTCACAACTTACGCCTCAGGAGATACTATTAGACCAGGACAGCGACCATAAGGTGTCATCGTGCAAATTATTACTCCATGCTCAGCGGTAATGCTTGGGAATTAATCCAGTCCTGCCTGTTAGTTTTTCGGGCAGTCAAGATCTTTCAGAACCACTGTAGGAACTGCAGATACCTCGAGTCCCTCACACAATTCACCGCAGTTACCACTTGCAATCAACCACAATTACGGAGATGGTTTCCTAGACTCTCCAGGACATGAGGCAATGAACAGCACCCGAAACAGTAGCACCCACAATATCCCTGCGTCGAGCATAGTGGGGTGAAGCTCATCACATTCCTTGACATGTGGATAACCGAGTACTATATGAATACACAAAACACATGGCCTTGGACACCGCAACGGGCCTGACCGTTGATCTAGCCAATCCGTAAAGATCTTCAACGGCGCTTTATCGAATACAGGAAGCTTCCGCAGAGATGAGCTGTGGTGTTTGACGCCAGTTAGACCCTGGCACCTGGAAACTTTCAAATTCTCTCTCGTTTGTTCCCTTCTTCCAACCATCCATCAACCAGAAGCTCCGACTTACAGGTATGAGCTCACCTCAACGTGGCACCGCTGACTCGTTTGGCTTTTAAGCTGGCGGACATTGTCCAAAGACAGGCTAATTTCGATCTGCTTCTCCATATTGGCAATTCGCTCATGTATGTCTGCTCTCTGTTCTCTGCTCGCCGCCCGTCAGCTTGCCACGAGGGTAAGCTTGTGCTTGTGCTTTAAGAGCGTTGCTCCTCCCACTTTCTGAGCAAGCTTTGTTCAAGAAAAAGCAAGAACTCTTTTGTTTCTCTCTTGAGTATACTAAGTCTTGTGCTTACGATGGCTCTATCGCAGAGAACAAAGTCGCCTGCGCGTGACTCTTCCATCGACTTGAAGAAAGATAGAAGTTTGGCACCTTCATCAACAAGGCAGGAAATGGCTACGATTCACGATGACGACGAACGTCTTCTGGCTCAAATTGGCTATGAACAGGTGATTCCAATGAACGCTGCATCCAACCCAGACTTACAGTCGTAGGGCCTACGGCGTCACTTTACCAAGTGGTCCACACTTTCATATGCCGTGTCGGTCCTTGGAGTTCTGGGATCCGTTCCAGCTACGTTTGGAAGCCCATTAAGTTTAGGCGGCCCAGCATCAGCAACGTGGGCTTGGTTTGTTTGGATCTCTGATGGCGCAATGCATTTCAATGTCTGGTAAGCGGAATCTTTCTGTTCTGAGAAGTTGCTGACCTCTTGTTTCAGTCTCGGAGCTAGTCTCTGCATATCCTACTGCTGGAGGCATGTACTTTGTCACCAAGAATGTCGTTCCTCATGAATATGCCGCCATCTGGTCGTGGATTATTGGATGGTGCAATCTTCTGGACAGACTGCAGGAGTTGCAAGCGTTGCATACACAGTCTCTCAACAGATATTGGCTGCTGTTAGTATGAACTCCGAGTTCAACGGCGAGACATATGAGTTTTCACCGTGAGTTTCGCTCTCTACTTCAGAATGTGGACGACTGATGAGATAAATTCCAGAACTGCCATGCAAACTGCGTTGCTCTCAATGGCTGTTCTGGTGGTCATGGGCATCATTTGCTCCCTGACAACCAAGGCACTACACAAGATCGTCCTGTGGTTTGCACCGATTAATGTTCTTGCATCAATTGCAATTTGTGCTACTCTCTTAGTCAAGACACCTCAGCTACAGAGTGCTAGCTGGGTCTTTGGTAACTTTACCAATGGGTCAGGCTGGGGAACCGGCTTCTCATTTCTACTAAGCTTCTTGTCAGTAGCATGGACAATGACTGACTACGACGGCACAACCCACATGTCTGAAGAAACACATGATGCAGCAATCCGTGGGCCCCAAGCTATACGCTGGGCTGTCACTATCTCTGGTGTCGTGGGTTGGATGCTTACTGTTACTCTATGCTTTTGCATTGACGATCTCGACTCGGTTGTCAACAGCCAACGGGCATGCCGGCAGCTCAAATCTTCTTGAATGCCGGGGGGCGCACGGGTGGAAGTGTGATGTGGTTCTTTGTTGTTCTTGTTCAATTTTTCAACGGGCTGCTCTGCCATGTTGGCTGATACCCGCATGGCCTACGCGTTTGCTCGAGATGGTGCTCTCCCCTTCTCAAAGTATGTTACCACCAGCTTCTAAAGGCAAATACTGATACCATTAGGATATGGAGTCAAGTCAACGAGCGGACCCATACTCCAGTCAACTCTGTTTGGCTGGTGGTCCTCTTCTCGGTAGCCCTGAACTGCATCGCTATTGGCAGCACAGAGACTATCACAGCCATCTTCAACATCACTGCCCCGGCCTTGGACATCTCGTACGCTGCGGTTATCCTGGCTCGAAATATCTACGCCGATAAAATCAAGTTCCGCCCCGGACCTTATACTCTGGGCAAAGTTCCAGAAGTTTCTCAATGGAGTCTCAGTATCGTGGGTCTTCTTCATTAGTACAGTTCTGTTATTCCCTACGTGCGTCCCGTGACAGCTACAAACATGAATTACGCTGTAAGTGCATATCATTCTCTGAGAGAACTTGAAGCTAATTAAAAGGTTGTCGTGGAGGATTCATTGCTCTCTTTGCTCTTATATGGTGGTTTGCTGGTGCCAGACAGTAAGTCTTTTACTCAATCAGCGAGAAATCTCCTAATCATAAACAGCAAGTACACCGGTCCCAAGACAAAGGATCTGTTAAGGATCATTGCTTCTGAAGAAGGAGATGGCCAAGAAGGACCGGATCATCCCTGTGATGATGACGATGATGTTAGCTTCTGAGCAAGTTGACTTGGAGCTTGGAAAGGCGCAAACTCGGCTTGTCATCTGGCAGTCTTCAGAGGCTGCCAGGGAGACCTTACACACGGATGTCTCTAGAGGTGAACTTGGCGTACGGATTTGAATTTCTAACTCTGGCTTTCACCTTCAATATACCCGCGACTTGTCATTAGCAAGCAGCAGAACATACGTCAATACGACCAGAGAATATTCACTTGTCACAATGGATCATGTACCAAGAACCGACTGGTATGAGAAGACAACATGTGTCCGCTAGATCTAAGAGACCCAGCCACCTTGCATCGAGCAAAATGTGAGGCGAAAACGACAGTGTCGGCCATACAAACAAAGACGGTTCTATGCCGAGAGAAAGACAAACTTTGGTATAATTCCACTCCCAATCGATCCGCTTCCATCCTGTGTTTGATATCCTCCCTCACAACAATTGAGAGTTTGATCTCATTGGTCATCACTGGGCGTAAGAGGTGGATTGTGCACCTTTTCACAGCTATAGTACACTCCAAATCTTGTGCACAACTAGTCAGTGAATGATGGCCATGCATTAACCTCGTCTCTCGCTGATTTTGCTTCCGCAGGGGCATGCTCAAAATGCTCCGTTTCGGCTTGCATAGTAACATCAGAGGTTCCCTGCGTCTCAGCAATCTCCCGGCAGACCGCGTTGACGAGATGATCCTTGTCTTGCTCGCGGACGTACACGAGATAGTAGGGCGTTGATGTGCTGCTGAGAGAAGAGCCAGGGCTAGGCTGTTGCTCAAAGATTTTCTTCCGGTCAGTTACATCGGTAACTCTGTCATCATTGTATTCTCGCCAGACGTCGCGCTCGAAGTCGTAGATATAGATCCAGTAATGACCAATTGAAGGAACTGCCACGATGAAAGAACACTGCCTGTAGGGCGTAGCGGTGTTCACGCATGTCGGTGAACTGGTCTTGCAGTTGTCTCTTAAGTTGCGACGTCTGTTCGCCTATCCGCTTCAGCTCACGGTCAATCGCAGAAGCACGGTCTTCTAGAGCTTCAGGAAGTCGCCCATTGATCTCAATTCCGGGAATCTCAGCTTCTTGGAGCTCCTTCAAGTAGTCCTTGGTGGCGTTTAAAGCTTCGGGAACAGTGATGTTTGCCTTTGTCTCACGCAAGGCTGACTGACGTGCCTCAAGCTTGCGAAGTCGGTCTTTCCACTTCCATGACTCTTTGCGTCGCTGCATCAAAGCGGAACTTTCAGGGGCATCCATGTATCGGTCAAGGTAAATAGTCTCGTCAACACGAGCCGATTTTGGTTCTTAGATGCCTGTTGAGTGGCAGCATCAAACTCAGTTCGCTGAATTTGAATCTGTAGAATCGGTGGAAGCTTCTTGATGGAGGCGAATTGCGGCCGCGTCGTGTTGTTAATTTCAACCATTTGCTCATCGTAAACAACGTCGAGGGCTTCGTAGATGTCGCGAGGACCCTTTAATCGGGGTAGACGATGATGTTTGGCCAATCCTCAACTTTGGCTTCGTAGGTAGCGTCTTTCTTGAGGTACACAGGCGTTGGAACCATAGAATGTCTCCCGAATCTGATCGATCTGTTCGCCAAACTTTTCGTCGATACTCGTAGGTCGGATAGCACAATGGAGTCTGAACATGACGTTCCCAATGACCTCGGTGACGTCCTGTTGAGCACCGAATTGGAGTTTCTGGGCGCGTAGACTATCATCTGAATCTCGAGACGTATCTATAGCTGCAGGCTTTGATCGAGGTGGAACTGGTGGTGGTTTCGTGACGGAGATTCCATGCGGACATCGCTCGCCGGCTCCACGGGCTTGTCATTTGACGATGCTCGTTTCGGTGCATCCTGGTCCCGAGTATCGGCATCTACCAGGGTGGAATCGCTCTTGTTGTCGTTGTCGTCTATCTCAATCACCTTGTCGCTCGGGTCGGTCAATCATTTCAATATCATCTTCCTCAATAATGGTTGGCTCAGATGGCTGCGGCAAGCCCTCAACCCCAGAAGGCAAGTTGAGAGAAGCCAAATTGGGAGGGCCGCCTGGGCTGCTGACTGATGCGCGTCTGAAGTTAGCCTCTGCTGCAGTGCTCAGCAATGTGAGTTCAGCCAAATCTACCAGTCGGCTTGACTGATTTTGTTGAGGAGGTCTTCAAGTTCTTAAATAGCTGGCCAAGCTCTTCGACAACTATCACAGATTAGTCGGGTCCTCACTAGAAATAAAGTACTTACACTTCTGGGACTTGACAATCTCTGCTTTGTTCACGGCCCGACCACCCACGCGCTTTTTGCTCAAATTCTCGGTGTCTAGAGACATTTTGTAGTTCTCAAAATCCAGAACAACAGAGCGCACGGCATTGACTGTGTAGTAGTATTGAAGCAGACTGTTCAGATAACAGGTGTTGCCAATGTTTTCTAAGCCGACAGGCTGGGTCAATTGTGCTCTTCTCAGGAACCGCTTCTGCATCTGGATCGTGTAGCTTCGCCATGAGAAAACGGCTGCCGCGATTCTCTGCAATGACTCGCAAAGCCTCAGAGTAACTGTCTTTGGAGCCAGGGCCAGCCTGTCCGCAGAGGCTGTGATAGTAAGCAAAGACAGTGTCGTCTGGTGCGAGCTGATCGGAAATCTGAAGTCGCTTGTATGCATCTTCAATGCTCAAAGTAGGATCGACATTTCCGGACTCTAGCTTAGTTGCTGCGCTTTGCAGAGCAAAATCGTGGCCTCTGTCCGCTGCGATTACTCGTAGAGCACGAGCTACTCGTGCTTTGTCTCCATCAGAAGCGAGCGCAACCGCATAAGCTTCAATCAAGTCGGATTCTGCCTCGGCACTGACTCCCAAGAACTCGAGAGCTTCTGGGACAGTCATGTTGGCGTCTCGTGCAAAAGCCTTGATCTTCTCGCTGCCTCGCGCATCTCCAATGATAACCAGCGAGTTCTTGGCCTCTTCCTTCTGGCGCGGTGCTGACTCGACCCTCGAGTTGTACATACCGATAATCCAGTCATCGTCTTCGGTTGTGCGCGGATCGATGCCAAAGAACTTGTACGCGTCTCAATCTCAGACTGACCTCTTTGGCCCATGGACACAATCATGGCGACCTTCTCTTGAAGATCCTCGCTATCTCGGCCGCCTCCCGCTTTCTTGTCTGCCCGTCGCAATTCCCCTCAGGCAGTCGAGGTAGTAAGGAGTGTTGCGAGGATCGCAATCGCTCTGTCTATCGTATGCAAAGGCGAGAAGACTGTCGCTGAGGTTTGAAACAGCTCCTAGGCTGGCGTAATGAGGATGCTCAACGTCAGACGACAATCCACTGGATTGCGAGCATTTTTGTCGTAGACAGCACAGCCTATGCATTTTTGCAGATCCTTGGTGGCGGGCAGAGGTCGATATTCGAAAGAGAGGTTTTGGGGAGGGTGGATCTGTCCCCATAACATTCACCATCAGCTGGCATGGTTCTTCAAAGATGTCCTGTACCATGTTCGACGTGACCGAGTGAAAGGGTACCATCGGTGGGCGGTAGGGTGGGCAGACTCCAGAAGGCTTGTTCTTCTTCTTCGTCCTGCCCCTTGTCGACGAACCGCGAGAAGCCCAGAGATTTGAACAGTTCGTCGCAGTCCTCAGCAAACGCCAGGAGAAACTTCTTATTCCGCACTGCTATGCGCTTCACATCTTCTGGTTGCTTCGCCAGGGTGTCTCGGAGATATGCTCGGAGACGCCCAGCGCTTCGAAAGGATGAAGCACTCTTTGGCCGCGAAACCGTTCAGGCTCTGCTTCAATAACCTTCTTTCCCCGCGCCTCGAGTATCGCGGGATCCGTGATTCGTGTGAGGTATGTCATGTTCAGTCGGGAGTTGTATATTCGGATATCCACCACGACCGGGCAGTAGTGTGCCGAGCAAACGAATTGGTAACAGGCGTTCGGTCGCGCTTTCGTCGGCAGGCAGATCAGCTGGCGTATACTGTTCTCCGTCTTGAGGCCGTACAAATATGAAATGATGAAGAGGATATTCCATCCCGGCGGCACATGGTAAGCTCCTGCCAGGTTTTGGCCGGTAGTCTGCAATCACATCAAAGTGACAAAGACATTTGGCGCAGAACGAGGCTGAGATCCAGCGCTCATTGTCCGTCTTCTCAGAAACTGCCGGCACAAAAGACTGACTATGTTTCCTTAGAAACACATGTTGCAATCACTATGCAAGGCCCTTTTTGGATAGAGTTCGTCAGGTCGATTAGGGCGGCGCAGGGTCTGTGAGTAGATTGAAGCCATTCTTTCGAACCCGGCGAGGGTCATATTCGAGAAGGTCTTGGAACAGTCGGGGAGCAGTCTTCCCTATAGTGCGTGTAAGTATGCGCCCGAGCAGGCAGTCAATGATCTGGCTCACGAACCTGGACCGGGAGGGTACCCTAGCATGCCATATGCGCCACGAGTTGGAAGTCGTATATAGGAATAATACAAGTCTGATAACAACGTGAACCATGGGCTATGTATGAGCAAAGAAACGCTTGAGAATTGGTACGCGGGCGAGGGCGAGAAGATGCGTGAATCGATCACGAATCGAGGCAGTCGTAGAATCAAAGATGCATAAGGCGTGGGTCGTGGGTCGTGGGTCGTGAACGTCAGAGGGCTGTAGGCAGCCAGGAACTTGAGCGTCTATGTGGCGGGGACAACGAGGCAATCGTGGACAGAGCAAAGCACTTGAATCGCACGCCGCAGGGAAAAGCCAGCTCCCAGATTGCTGCAACGAATATTGTGCAAGAATGGCAAAGGTATCTGTAAACGCCGTGCAGCCTTGTGGAGGGAAAGGATTGCGGGAGAGAATGGGTTTGATGAAGTGATGACAACTGATGGGGGAGGATTGCATGAAGCTGTATCAGCCCGAAGCTCAGCCGTCGAGTCAGCAGTGAGGCTGAGCCTTTCCTTATAGGGATTAGCTGAGTCACGTGTTAGATTATGTCAGTGCCTCAGTCACCACGCAGCTCTGAGGCTCCAACTGAGCCGGATGGGCCAATTGGACACGACCTATTTTGCTCACACGCTCTGCATCCTCAGGCGACAAGTGCAGTCTGAATTTGGCCAAGCGCTTTCAATCCCGTACCTCAGCAATCATCGAGGCTCAACTCGCAAGCACTCCCGCTCCGACTGCACTGCACAGCTTGCTCCCCTTCAATTGAATCACCCCAGCGGGCTCTGCGTCGACGACCTGCCCTCCCAATCATTCGCCATGTCGGACGATCACACATTCCACGAGAAGGACGCTCTGAAGGCCGCCGTCAGCGGCACTCTGGTGACGGGTTCCTTTGGACTGCTCATGTCGGCCGTCCAGAACTCGATGGCCAAGGATTCGCGCGGACTGCTGGGCGTCTTTACACACACGGGCCGAAACGTGGCCATCTTTGGTGAGCATCTTTGAGCCTGCGTCTCCTCGAGCCTCTACTGACTGCGTCGCAGCTGCCATGGGCGGAGCATACGGATTCACTCGTCACGCGTCAGCAAATCTCCGCCGAAAAGACGACACCTACAATGCTGCCATTGGTGGTATGACTGCCGGTTCCATTCTCGGTCTCTCCCGTACGATCCCCTAACGATTGCGAGTGAGTGTGATGCTAAGTGGTTGACAGGCGGAAAGTTCCCGGCAGTGCTAGGATTCGGCGCATTGGCTGCCATTGTCCTGGCTACGGCTGAATACAGCGGCGGAGCTCTGAGCGGCTACAAGAAGGGCACAGCAGACGAGGAGCATGACAGAAAAGCAGCTTTGAGAACGAACCAGAGACGACCTATTGAGGAGACGGTCGGACAGCTTGGCGAAGGACGAGGTAAGTGATGGATGGGCTGCATGTCACGCTGCTCTGACTGACATCTGCAGGAATCTATGCCCCTGGATATGCCGAGCGACGAAGAGAGCTACTGAAGGAGAAGTACGGTATCGACGTGCCGTCTCCAACAGCACCATCTACGGAAACATTGAGTGTTGATCAGCACTCTGGGTATTGACGGGTGTACATAAATGAATTCATTGTTTTAGTTTGGAAGAGTACCAGGTCTGTTGACTACCAATCCATCGAATGCCGCAATCAAGTTGGGCCGTCTCGCTATAAAGATCTTGAGACAGCTTTTTGACGGCTGGTGATACGTAGATGACATACAAAGGGAAGCCTGTTTGATCAGGGGTCAGACAGGGAGGAGGGCAGAGAGAAGATGAAAGAGAATCTCAGTCAAAACTTGCCTTGTGTCTGTACGTGAATGTGAGTGCCAAGGCTTCACGAGGTCCTGGCAACGCACCCTCATCTCTCCATTCTGCAACTGTACGGTTGCTTCACCGAGGAGAGTGGAACAAGTCCGTGTATAGCTCCTGCTATGCACTGGACTGTGCCCCAAGCTCTCGTGATCCCGGACCGCCTCGCAGGGCCGATAATCCCGTCTGGCCGTTATACAGGCGGGGATTACAAGGCATCTGTCAAACGACGTGCAGCGTTGTCGGGCAATCTTCGGGCCTGCTACAGAGGGGAAAGCAGCTGGGCAGAAATGGTACTCACGACAATAAGAGCGAGCAAATATGCGAACTCAAGGCAGACAGAGGTTCCAGTTGTACTGCAAATTCGATACTTCTTGCTTTGAAATACGGTTACGAAGGCGATTCGAAAGGACTCGTGCTTGTGTTTGCTCTAGGAATCAAAGCAACCGACCTCCCAAGACTCTAAGGCCACGTTCGCGAGCCTCGTCACCTTGGACTTGATCCCACCAACAGCTTATAAAAGACCGCAGGCACGCATTACCGGGTGTCTCTTCAACCATTACAAGTTGCTCAGATCACCATGGCGAGTACCGAGAAGAATGCAGCGCTCATTGAGCAGGCAAAGAGCTTTGAAAATATCCCCTGGTGGTGAGGAGGAGTACGAGCGTATGATATCAGGAATGCTGTCAGTAGCCGCCTTTCGAGTTGCTTGAGCTACTGACTGACCTGATTAGATACGACTCCATGGTTCCTGAGCTGGCCGATTCCCGTCTTCGAGCTCGCCGCATCTGCATGAAGTACAATTCATTCGTGCCCGAGGGGTCCTCAGAAGATGTTCGAATCCAGCGCGAGGTCATTTTGAAAGAGCTCTTGGGCAGCGTGGGAGAGAAGACGTTTATCGAGCCGCCTTTCTTTGTGGACTACGGCTGCAACATTACGGTGGGAAAAGAATTCTATGCCAACTTCAAGTATGCTTTTCTCCACACCTTGATAATCGTTTTGCTGACCGTGCCAGTCTCACGATTCTCGACTGCAGTCTCGTCACATTGGTGATCGAGTCATGTTTGGTCCTGGAGTTCAGATCCTAGCAGCAACGCACGAGACCGAGATTCAGTCAAGAAGAGACTTTATCGAGTTTGCTCGCGAGATCACGATTGGGAATGACTGCTGGATTGGAGGTAATGTGATCATTTGTCCTGGTGTCACGATTGGACGAGGTTGTACATCGGTGCAGGAGCTGTTGTGACAAAGGACATCCCAGAGTTCTCGGTAGCTGTGGGTTCTCCAGCGAGAGTTATCAAGAAGGTCACTCCCATCCCAGACATCTGAGTATTTGCTGGACTTGTTATACCGGGACAGATGGTGGTGGCAAGCAATGCACGACACGCGTGGAGACAGTGACAGCAGACTAGGGTAGACTCAGAAGTGCAGAACGAAGATAGCTCTCTCTATAGAATCATTGCTGCCGTGTACGTGAGCGTTATTGCCAGGCTGAAGGGCTTTTGACGACGCTCTTGATCAATACTATTTATGAGTCATGAGACTATCCGGAACGCTGCATTGTCGATGACAATTCTTGCTCAAGCACGAATGTCTGTCAGCGATGAGTGTAAGAAAGATTCCAATCTGGCAATTCAAAAGATTCAAACGTCATGGAAAGACCACGCTTCTCTGACTCCAAGAGGGCATTGTTGGAGACAGATAGGCCAGGCTCATCTATCAGCAAATTATGGGGAGACTTTGCCAATCTCTCCTCCGCTGTACAAGTACTTCATTGTACGTGTATGTTCTCTGTGAACATGATGAATCTGATGGAGAATAGTCTTGAACGCTTGTATGTTGAGTGGATGCTGTATTGTTAGATGTGCACTTGTAGGTCAGGCTGACACAATCGTAGGACTGCGAGGCAAAGTGACGACTAGCCAGCAATTCTACTGTGTAGTACATTTACTGTATAAGTTGACTCGCCACCCCCGGAATCTGGGGGATTGAGGAAACAAACTGTCAGACACTATGTGACTATGTAGTACTTGGTACAGTCTACAATGTATTGCTTCATCACCTCACCAAGTTCGGAATGACGATGTGAACTGAAAGCTCCCGGATACTCATCGGTAGGAATACGACCGGGATGTTCTATCGATCGAGCCAACATTGCCCATACTGTGCCCATACTGTATTTGTTATCGATGATCTCAGGGACCAGATCTGGCGTACAGATGAGCAAGCAGCAAGCAGCAAGCAGCAAGCAAACAAACAAACATCTGGTCTGGTGAAAACGCCGCGGGTTGGATCCGAGTTAACTTAATGTTAGTAACTACTGCCCTAAGTTACTAACTTACAGATTGTAGCTACCCAACTACCGTAGCAAGATGGCGAGCAGCCATGGCGATAGATTGTCTCAACCCGAGGAGCATCTCAGCTCCCTTGATCCGCTCGACCCTTCTGGAACGACTTACTTGTACTATGGCGAAGACAAAGGCGGACGCTCCCAGGACGCGTGGAGATATGTGCCTGTCTCTGATTCGAAGCGTGTCCGTCGGCATCGTGCTGGGCTTGGTTGTAGGAGACGGGAGCACCACTGACGTCGATTGCAGGCATCGCCAAGCATGTGTATGCAGATAGGGTCATGCTGCCGTTGACGCTGATGATGATGAGTGGGTGAAGAGCCCGCTCCGTCCCCCCTTTCTGCGGCACCCCCTATTGTGGACCGATACCCCGCGCTGACGGTGCATGGGAAGAGCATTGTGTCGATGGTCCGACTGCGGTCTGCTCTCGACGATCGTCACAGAAGACTTGTCGACTCGTCCGAGGTCATGCACGCTGCCGTCTGATCGTCGGGTGGTGCTGGACACGAGGGCTCACGGAAGACGACGTGATGATGCAACGGTTCCGCCGTTCCGTTTCGTTTGGATTGGATTTGGATTTGGATATTGACTTTGGCTCTGCTTGGGATTGAAACCTAAGCTGGCAGACCTGAATCGCCCATGGCTTGAGCACATCGTCGCCAGCCGGTGCCGTTTGACCAGGCCTGGGGATTTGTCCATGCCACGACCTGGAAGTATGCTCTGCCCCGATGGCGCTGGAGAGACAGGGCGGACCTCTGACAATGAGCCACGATTCTTTCGACCAAAGCATGTTCGGTGTACCATCCTGTCCTGTAACTTACATCACAGGATGATGGTGGGATCAAGGGCCGGAAGAAAGCTGCACGGCCAGTCGAATTGCCGTCATCAGACATGACAGCTCCGGATTGACCATCACGTATAAAGGTCAGCTCACGATCGTCTTGTAGACCGACTTGCCTGTTGTTTGAGCGGCCCATATCGACTGGGAGTTATCAGTTGCTCAGGAGACGAGAGAAGCCACCGAGAGACGACGACGACGACGACGACAACGACGACGACTGCCAAGAACACGCAGAAGACGCACAAGAAGCAGAAGCAAAGAGAATCAGGGTCACAAACACAGTTCGTGTGAAGAGCCCCGCGACGACGTCACGCAACGACCCTGACTAAGTTGTAACTTATAACTTATAACTTATCAGAGACCCCACGATCCGTGCTTTGCGCCTCACCAACGACCTTTGTCCACACCTCACAAGTCACTGCTACCACGGTCCCAGTGATTCATCGTACACCCGCAACCATGGCGGCCGAGCTCCAATCGCAAACAACACCCGTGGCACCACTCGACGATGCGCCAATCCAACAGTCCGACTTCAAGGAGCGATTCTACCGATTCTTCCAGGAGCAAGTCATCAGTATGCCCGCTGCCACGTCCCAAGCACTGCAATCCCACACACGTCTGCTAACTGCGTGACAGTCATCACCGAAGAGACCAACCGCCTCGAAGCCGTGGCCTTTGCCGGCGGCGAGCGACAAGATGCCATCGACCACATCCTCGCGGGCATCTCGCGCCTGTCCAGCGAGGTCGCCCAAGCCGCCGGCTTCCTCCCAGCCTACGACCAGCGATCGTATGCACAGGTTATCAAGGCGCTGTCGGAGCAGCTGCAAGAGAAGCGCGACAAGATTGCCCCTCGGCCCAAGTTCAGCTTCAAGACCTCGCACAAGAACTCGTCCGCCATCTCGCTCAACGATGCCGTCGAGATTGCGCAGAGCAGGTTCAAGGCGTTGTCTGCGGGCTCCTCTGCCGTCTCGTCGGCCATCCCAACACCAAGCATGCCCTCGACGCCGTCCATTGAAGCTATCGAAGGGGCTGCCAAGCGGCTGGGACACGACGAGACGGTACGAGACTACAATGAAGAGATTGCGGCTCCGCCGTCGAGTCTGGGCCAGCTGCGGAAGCCCAGCTTTTCGGCTGCAAAGATGATTACCATTGCCGGGCACAAAGGTCTGCACATCATGTTGCCTTCCGCCGCGGCGCAAGCGACGTCGTCGGGATCGTTGACGAAGCTGAGCAACTGTGTGGTGGACATGTCGGTCCCCACGTCGAAGCGAGAGTCTGCATTTGCCGGCCTGGCACTGAAAGATATCAAGGACTCTCTCATCATTGCTGGCCACGTTGCAGGCCCAGCACACATTACGGGCGTCGAGAACAGCGTGCTTGTCGTGGCCGCTCGACAAGTCCGCATGCACGACTGTCGAAACGTCGATGTGTATCTGCAATGTGCAAGCAGGCCGATTATCGAAGACTGCAAGGACGTAAGGTTTGCGCCCATTCCAGATCAACATGTATGTCCAACCCCCCCTGAGCAGATAGCACCATACGCTGACTCGGACCCACAGGCTTTCCAGAGTGTCAAGCCTATTGAGGATCTCTGGGATCAGGTTGACGACTTCAAGTGGCTGAAGGCCGAGCATAGTCCCAACTGGCTCATTCTGCCTCCCGAAAGTCGAGTGGCACCAGAAGTTTGGAGAGACGTGGTTCCTGGAGGGCCGTCCACCAACGTCGTCGACATTCTCAAGGCGGTGGGTATTCAGAGCAAGGGCAAGGTGTCGGTCTAGGACAGGCAAACGACATGGTTTATGGATTTGGAGCGTTTGATTTTTATCCTTCCCGCACTATTTGACGTCTTGTCATTTTCGACTTTCTGACACTGGAGGCCGTGTGGCCAACGTCACTACCAGATATCAAAGAGGAACTGGCGATATCCAGTGTGCGTATACAATGCTTTGGTTTAATGATAATACACGGTTAAAGCTTAAAGGTTTGCATTTGCTGGCTGTTTGGAGCGCACATCGAAACTGTGCTGTGATACTAGAGACATAACTGGTGTTGAGCGTCTCTAAAGACACCCAGGAGCAGAACAGCAATACCTTTCTTTCATTCATTCAAAGCATTGTCCTGGAATCCCAGCGCCACCATTCTCAAAAGCATGCGTCTTGATCTGTCCACTGCCGTAATCTCATTATAGGAAGCTGTCAATTCCCGAATCGAACGTCGATTGCTGAATGTCATGGTAATTTCCGCTCTCGACTCACGGCATCCCTAGTGGGGGATGCTCAGAACCTCTTTGCGTTTTGTGTCTGTTTCGATCATCTCAACCTCGTCTTCTATCCTACCTTGTTCGGCTTCATGTTTGAGGTGCGTAGGTATGGGTAAGGGGTGAAGGCTTAGAGAAGAGAATCGAGACGAGTGAAGACACTCAAGCACGCGGCGACGACCTGGCGAGCGTTAGATGGGAGAGAAAGCGTTTCCCCAAGCATCAACATACCTCGAGTTGCAGCTCTTTGTCCTTGTTGTTGTTCACCTCCTCCTGTATTACTTGTGGCAGGTTTGCGCCAATGCCAGTTGTCGCACCAACCCGCTTGCCAAAAGGGAACTGACTATACTCTGCGAGCAACTCATCCACCTGCGCAAAGGCGCGTTCGCGAGCCTCGTGGCCCAAGCTCGAAAGTCCATTCTCCAAGACGTTGGCGGCGTACGCAGCGCAGACCATGGCAACGGTGCGCAGGTATTTGAAATCGAGATTCTCGGGCAGCCATTGTGAGCTCTGGAGCACGACTGTTCGTTGCGTGAGGATGTTGCGCACTCGTCTGCGGATCTCGTCCTTGGCACCACTATCGGCGACGGGGTGCGTGGGCATGTCGAAGAGGAGGAAATTCCGCTTCTCGGTGCGCAGGATGCCCTTGTCGACCAGACCCTTTGCGAGACGCTCTCGGACTTGCTTCAATTGATAACCAATCTTCATCAGATTCCACGTCTCTCCTGTGATTTCCGCGTGTCAGCCTCGTCTGCCTGCAGCCCGCTCAGTGTCCACGGTGTCCCTTACCACTCATCAGGTCAATCCACGAGCTGACGCTCATCTTCTCGCTCGACTTCATCATCTTGAGCGCTTCGTCAAGCAGAACCTCGCCGGTCAGGGTGTCGTCTATGACTTCAATGACTCGGTCGGCCAGGGGGAATCGCCTGCGGGAGGAATCCTTCTGCATGCTCACGCGGCCGCGAAAGGCCAACTCGATGACGATGCATCCACGCAGCGCGTAGGAGATGTTGTCATTCCAAAACGAAAGGTAGCCCTACAGAGAAGGGGGGGTTGCATCAGCACACGAACGAGCATGCTCGGCACGCGCTGGGCGTCCATCGCATCCATACCTGCTTGTCCTTCAAGCCCAGCAGCAGGACTTCCTCCATCATGGTCAGCTTCGGCTGTTTGCTGCGCTCCTCGCTCTCGCTGATGTCGCGGGGGTCAAAGGCAATCTTGTGGCCATTCTCGTTGCTCTCGTAGGATGTTTCGGGGGCGCTGGTGTCGCGGGATGAGCCAGCTCTGTTCAGCGCAGGAGAGCCCACGCGGTTGGTGGCAGCGTCGTCGCCATCGGCCGTGTTACCCCCGCCGGCGCCTCGTCGTCTGGTGAGGCCGGAGGACATGGTGCAGGCTGTGGTTGAGTGATGGGGTGAGGAGAGGGGAGGAGGGAGCGAGGGCGAGGGCGAAGGCGGAAGCTCAAAGGGGATTCAGGACGTAATATTGTTCGTTCGAGAAGGGGACAGGGTGTGTTGAACATGAACATGTGCCCAGAGCCGCCAGGAACTTATTATTTCCCACGCCTGCGAAAGCCAGCCGCGCGCGCCACGTCGAGCAACGTTGGGATGCTCGCTCTCGTCGAACAAT
This sequence comes from Erodium maritimum, assembly GCA_963921825.1. Classification (NCBI taxonomy): domain Eukaryota; kingdom Viridiplantae; phylum Streptophyta; class Magnoliopsida; order Geraniales; family Geraniaceae; genus Erodium; species Erodium maritimum. The sequence goes on along the minus strand of CAWUGU010000022.1, from coordinate 25,977 downwards.
GGTTTGGGAAGATGGCTGGGTGTACGGCGTATCTGTTCGTGTCTGCGTCTGCGTCTGCGTTGCCGTTGATTGTCGGCCAGAGGGTGTGGATGTTGGTATTAGTAGTGTTGGTGCAAGTCGACACCGCTGTTTGTTCCTCGAGTCAGTTCACCCAACGTTGACTTAGCATCAACCACTGCGAACGGCCTTTGGTTCATCATCGTCCAGCTAGATGCTAGATGCCGATGCTGATGCTGATGCTGATGCTAGACAAGTTTCCCGATGCTGATGCTAGATAAGTTGCCAGATGCCAGATGCCTCATGCCTCATGATAACATGCTCCTGCGCAAGCCACCTCCTCCATCACGACAATTGCACTCGGACATCGCTCCTCATCAAGTCAACTTCACAATATTGGAGGTGAACTGTCTAAATTGTTACAGGATGACGAGTCAAGATGTGACAGACATCTTGCTCTACACAGCTACACGGGACAGCAGACCACCGCAGTTGGCTGTGCCCATACGCCCCTAGCTCCCCATCTCTCGCGGCTTCCAATGATCCCCTTAAATGTACATGGCGATGTTTAGTGAGCTGCCAGACGTTAGTCAAGGTCCTCTTGGAGGGCTGCTATCGCGCGGCGAAGCTACGTACCATCTGGTTGGTGAGAGATGTACTCAATAGCCTTGTCCACTGCTCACAAGTTAGCACGGCCACGCCAGATGAGGCTGCAACCACATACCGCTGTTGATGGTGTCTGCGTCCTTGTCGGGGATCTCAATGCTGAACTCCTGCTTCTCGTCAATGCCCAGTCGTGCTTGGGGACAAAAGTTTGCGCCTACCTCCTCAATGGCCATGACCACCTCAACGGTATCCAGACTGTCCAGTCCGAGGTCGTTTGTAAAGTGGGCAGTGGGGGTGAGCTAGATGGGTCAATCTTGGATTCATGCAACGGGCTGCTCTCATGTCGTGGCGTACCTTCTCGACGTCGGTGACCTACCGCAAATTGTCAGCGCGTGTCAGGAATACAGGCTCATGCACCATACCTTGTCAAAGTTTCTCAGGATGTCGAGTATTCTGCCCTGGATCTCCTCGGGCTTGAGGCCAGCGGCGGCCGAGTAGGAGCGGACGGCCTGGAAGGCAATGGGAGAGCTTCGGGGAGCGACGGCAAAGATGTTGCTAGCAGCAGGGCGAGCAATTGGGGCGGCCTGGCGGACCACGCGGGCAGCAGAGCTGCGAGCGGATCTGAGGAGAGCTGTGCGGAACATGGTGAATGGATGTGTCGGCGGTAGAGAAGAGCAGATGCAGAGAATTGACGGGGCGACAAGCGATGATGTTGAAGTCGAAGATGCTCTCTCATCTTCGTTTCCTCGCGTAGACGAGACCAAGCGCGGCAGCCTGAGGCCGCACACGCTGACCAGCACGGGGACAGCACAACGCACAACGCAAGACCAGTTGACGAGCATCAGTTCAGACTCTGAGATGGGAAGATCAAGACCATCACGCGCTCTCAATTGGCTTGTGTCGCGCGTGAAAATCTGGTCACCGTGCTCCCGTCCATCGCACCACAGTCGCCATTGAGGCTCTGGGGCTGTCTGCGAGCGTCACCAACACCGCAGCCAATCAGAGCGGGTATAAGCCGGCTTACCGTAAGAAGCACTAGTCCTCCAGACACACTTGCTCTCGCTCATCATCGTGGTCCTCGACACACCCGCCTCCAGCACAGCATCCTCACATCCATTGCCAACGCGCACCCTCCTCCCAGACCATGGCCTCGACACGGTCTCTGACGATGCTGGTCAGCCGCGCCGGCAGACCTACCGCTGGCACCCTCGGCGTTGCGCGACCCTTCCTGTCCTTCTCTGCTGCTCAAAAGTCCGCCTTCTCAACCAGCTTTCGAGTCGCCGCGACACCTGCGGGCCCCCCTCCCTCCAACTTCCGCCTCCCTCGTCCCCAGCGATGGGATGAGTCTAAGGAGTCCAGCCTGGACCAGGCCGGAAAGTACTTTCTTCTGCTCGAGATGTTCAGAGGAATGTACGTGGTGCTCGAGCAGTACTTCCGACCTCCGTGAGTGGCGACAGCAATTGTCAAGGACCAGCCGCTAATCGTCTGCAGCTATACCATCTTCTATCCTTTCGAAAAGGTACACACAAACTCTCGGGGTGCTGTTTTGGTGTGTTGGCGTCTGACATTGGCTAGGGTCCCATCTCTCCTCGATTCCGAGGCGAACACGCTCTGCGACGATACCCTACCGGCGAGGAACGCTGCATTGCTTGCAAGCTTTGCGAGGCCGTACGTCATTCCCACATCGCTCCTGCTGTTGTGAGGGGCTTGCGGAGGATCAATTGCTAATTTTCGATAGGTTTGTCCCGCCCAAGCCATCACCATTGAGGCCGAGGAGCGTGCCGATGGAAGCCGAAGAACCACCCGTTACGATATCGACATGACCAAGTGCATCTACTGCGGTTTCTGCCAGGAGAGTTGCCCCGTCGATGCAATTGTCGAGTCTCCCAATGCTGAGTATGCGACGGAGACGAGAGAGGAACTTTTGTACAACAAGGAGAAGCTGCTCTCAAACGGCGACAAGTGGGAGCCGGAGTTGGCGGCTGTGGTTAGAGCAGATGCTCCCTACAGATGATGTGGTGAACTAGCTTGAGGCTAGGCCAGCTCGTGGGCCAAAGACTGTACATTGAGGCGTCGTCACAGTTCAATTTTCAACTATTATAAATTCTTCTATTGGTCTCGATTGTGTTTTCCTGGCACTGGCTAAGGTTTGAGCTCCTATTCAGTACAGGTTTTGTTCATCAATTGAAGCTCAACGTGTGCAACTAACTTTAGGCGTTCTGCCGGACAGACTTCGTTTCTGAATATTTCAACGTACTGACTCAGAATAAGATAAACAGTCCATTGCAAAGCTGGAGAACCGGCAAGTTACCATCGATACACAGTCCTTCTTTGCAAAGTGCCTGTCAAACATTTCCACGTAGTCAGCTGCTCGGGGGCAGCCACTCTGTAGCCTCGTCGAAAGAAGACCCTCTCATCGATCTAATAGATACTGGGTGCTCCCCTCTAATCAATCACCAGCTCTTCCTGTACACAGCAATTCATCGACTTTTATCATTCTTTTATACAGCTGTCAAGGATTGTGTCTTCTTGGATAAAGGGATACCTTACAGGTTACTCTAGATCAGCTACTTCCCCTGAAACCAATATTGATTAGACACGTTTTAACAGATGCGTAAAGAAGCGTGTAGACCTCCGTTCAAGGCTACATCAGATTTCCATCTGGTGAGTGGGTTGCGCCTGTATCGATAGCTTCGTGCAGTTAACCTCGCAAGAAGGTCAACGATGGAGCATTTAGGAGATCTATTGCCACTGTGAGCAAGCAGCAACAGCCCTAGCCTCCTCATCATTTCTCGACAGGTACCACACAGGCTCGTGCCATCTTCCATCAAGCAATGCCATGCCTTCAAACATGTAAGCTTGCCACGAGGCGTTCCCTCGTCAACAAGAAGTTCACTCCCAGGGACAGGTAGCTGCGCGTCCCGACTTGCGTAGATATGTCATCCTACCCAGAGCTCAGTTTGAAGCAAGCATGTCTTTGCCCTTTATGATAGCGCCAGCTGGAATCCTTTGCGATCCGCACATCATGTCCGTGATATGGTTCCCCGTGAACTGGTCGTTCAGGAAGGCCATCGCGTTTCATTTAGCCAGATGCTTGCATGCGATTGACTCGCTGGGCAGCCAAGCTGAAGATGGCCACGGACGACATGAACCAAATGAAGTTATAGAACTGGCGATGGGTTAGAGTGAATTTGACAAGGGCTTTGATGCTTAACTTACGGCTGTTCTTGAATACTGACTCTCTTCAATATCGGTGCGCGCCTCCACGAACAGACGACGAAGATTGGGCAGATTGGCCTGTTGGAACTGTTAGCATCTGACCGACAGACACCTTGATAGACATTGATAGCTCGTGGTCAAAGGAACAGAGACGGTCCCATACTCACCATTGCGCGACTTCCAGATCATGCGATGTGACCGACACTCACGCTGAGTTGGGATCAAGAAGACACAGCACGTCCAAGCGTACAGGACCAGCACGTCTCGGATGGTCGAGGGAATGGCACGAGCAAGAGATGGCGTTATCACCAAGATGGAGGTGAGCAATGGTAACTTATAAGTTATGATGAATAAACCAAGTCGGCGCTGGGGCCGCTTAACCTCCCCAGTTAGTTGATGGTTGATGGTTATGGAGCTAGCGGCTGCCTGAGAGCCTCCTGACGACGACCGGGCTGAGAGAGTGTGTGTGAGAGAGAGAGCATCCAATACCGTGGCCATCACCACCTCACCTCGCCATCTCCACCCACAATCCTCTCCGCCACGTCTCCTCTCGATACCCTCCCTCGGCGTCTTCACAAAATCTACGGTCGGCGGCAATCCATCTCCTGCTGCCCGCGCCGTCTGGCCTACGCCTTCGTTGCATCTCCACCCGCCAAAGGCCACGAGTGCATGAGGGGCAGTCGCTGAAGCGCATCGACACGAGTGATGGCGGTTAACAGGATCCGAGGCGCTTTCGCCGTGCCCAAGAAGGGCGAGACGTTTGAACTCAGGGCTGGCCTGGTCTCGCAGTATGCCTGGGAGCGCAAAGAGTCCATCCAGAAGACCATCATGGCCATGACCCTGGGTAAGGACGTGTCGGCCTTGTTTCCCGATGTTCTCAAGAACATCGCGACGGGCGATTTGGACCAGAAAAAGCTTGTCTACCTCTACCTGATGTGAGTCGCTCTGGCGCGCGAGCCTGCCGTCATTCGGCCCTGACTGTGTACAACAGGAACTATGCAAAGTCACATCCTGACCTCTGCATTCTCGCCGTCAACACCTTTGTGCAAGATTCCGAAGACCCAAACCCCTTAGTCCGAGCGCTGGCGATACGAACGATGGGCTGCATTCGAGTGGACAAGATGATTGATTACATGGAGGAACCACTCCGGAAAACGCTACGAGACGAATCGCCATATGTGCGCAAGACTGCAGCGATCTGCGTAGCAAAATTGTTCGACCTGAGCCCCTCAATGGTGATAGAAAACGGATTTCTAGAGACCCTGCAGGAAATGATTGGTGACTCTAACCCCATGGTCGTGGCCAACTCCATCACCGCTCTCAATGAGATCAACGAGGCAGCCCCTGAGACAAATGCGCTTCAAGTTACGCCGCAGATCCTCAAACGAGTTCTCATGGCTCTGAGTGAGTGTACAGAATGGGGTCGCATCACAATTCTTTCGTGTCTGGCAGACTATCGCGCCGTCGACGTGAAGGAGTCTGAACACATCTGTGAGCGAGTCTGTCCTCAGTTCCAGCACGTCAATCCAGCGTGGTCCTCGCAGCTGTCAAGGTGGTCTTCCTGCACATGAAGAATGTGAACCCGGACCTGAAGAAGCAGTATTTGAAGAAGATGGCTCCTCCTTTGGGTAAGTAGGAACATGTGTTTGCCGAACCAAGCTGACCAGCTTTAGTCACGCTCGTTGCCTCGGCTCCCGAAGTTCAATACGTTGCCCTTCGCAATATTGATCTCCTGCTTCAGGCTATGCCAGACATTCTCAACAAGGAACTTCGCGTCTTCTTTTGCAAGTACAATGATCCTCCATACGTCAAGCTTCAGAAGCTTGAGATTATGGTCAGAATAGCAAACGACAAGTCTGTTGACCAGCTGCTCTCCGAACTGAAGGAGTATGCTCTCGAGGTCGATATGGATTTCGTCCGACGGGCTGTACGAGCCATTGGCCAAGTTGCCATCAAGCTTGAGAGTGCAAGTGAGAAGTGCGTCAACACCCTCCTTGACCTGATTGCTACAAAGGTCAACTATGTCGTCCAAGAGGCAATCGTCGTCATTAAGGATATTTTCCGCAAGTACCCTGGCTATGAGGGTATCATCCCTACTCTGTGCCAGTATATTGATGAGCTTGATGAGCCAAATGCCCGTGGAGCTCTCATTTGGATTGTGGGAGAGTATGCTGAGAAGATCACCAATGCCGATGAAATCTTGACTGGCTTCGTTGAGGGTTTTATGGAGGAATTCACTCAGGTATGAACAACGTGCTACCTCCTTTGCAACAGAACTGACCATGGCAGACACAACTCCAAATCCTAACCGCGGTTGTCAAGTTGTTTCTAAAGAAGCCCGATACCAACCAGGCCCTCGTCCAGAATGTTCTTCAAGCAGCTACGGCGGAGAATGACAACCCAGATATCAGGGATCGTGCTTACATCTACTGGAGACTACTTTCTGGTGATCTTGCTGTTGCCAAGGTAATGCTTTTGCTCCAAATTCTTCTACCCCGGGCTAATATTGTCAGAGCATTGTTTTATCTGAGAAGCCTGCAATCACCACAACAATGACCTCCCTTCCTCCACTGCTCCTCGAGCAACTCCTCGGTGAAATTTCGACTCTCGCTTCAGTCTACCACAAGCCCCCTGAGGCTTTTGTTGGTCAAGGTCGCTTCGGCGCCGATGCCATCCAGAACGCTGCCATCCAAGAGCAAAGGCAAGATGCCGTTGAGAATCCATCGCGGCCAGTGGAGTTACTACTGCGCAGAACAATGCTGAGAACCTTCTTGACATTGATTTCGATGGTGCAGCGCCTGCGTCTGCCGAGGCACCAGCACAGCTGGGCGGCCTTGGTGGACTTGGAGAGTTGACCTCCCCCTCACCAGCGCAGCCTGCTGCTGCCGCACCTCCGCCAGGCGGCTTGAATGATATGATGGGTTTGTTTGATGGCGGTGAACGCGCACTCTCGCCCCAGTCTCAGGTCAATGACTTGATGGGCATGAACGGTTTCGCGGGACTCAGCGTCAGCGGATCACCTAGTCAGCAGCCGCCTCCTGCTCAAAGTCAGCTTGGCCAGCAACACAACGAGACACCAAAGGACAATAGTGAAGATCTCCTGGGCATGTTCTAGTAACAGGAGATGTGGAAAAAGTGTTGCAAGCGCCTACGTCGGTCGTGGGTTGTTGAATGAATTGAAGCAGGACGAAGAGCTTATTGCTCCCCAGGAGTCTATACATACCATGAAATTGATGCATCATGCGATGAGGTTCTGGTCACAAGTGAGGCTCTGCAGTAGATTCGTGTGATTTGATCAATGTGACGTCTTTGAACGGTCTAGGAGAACCATGAATTATCAGAACTATCGAACTGCTATGTACTTCTCATCAACATGGACAGATGCACTAAGACTACAGTGAGCGTGATGGCTTGCAGAGGGAAAAGAGGGTATCCTCGGCGTGGGAGCCGTAGTAAAAAGAAAGTATAAAAGGCCGGATGAAAACATTGAGATGCCCCTTGATTTTGGTATCGCTCTTGACATGCCATGTAACGCTCCTCGAATATGACCCATGTGCCAAGTACCGCTCGCTCGCTCTCAGATCGTAGACAGAAGAAAAGAGAACATGATATAAGAAATCCATGACCATAATGCATGCAGAATTTATTGCCCACCGGATAATGCTACCTTCCCCGGAAATCAAGCCACGGTGCCAACAGATCGCGGGGCTTCACGTCATCGCTCGCATATTTTGCTGAAGCTTTTGTCTCGAGCCGTTTAATGCAAGATAGATGGATGTGATGGAATTCGAACAACGGGACATCACAGATCAGCAGGGCCATCAGAGGGCTTTGCCAACCTTGCCAAGGCCACTGTCACTGCTGGCAGCGCTGCGACGTTGGTTGGTGACGATTGGTCCGAGATCGAAGGGAAAGGTGTCGCTATCCCTGTCGCGCATTTGGAAACCCTGGGATGCCTGGCTTGAGACAGGACCAAGGTCCGGCCCGGGATCGCCCCAGTCTCCCATGGTCACACCGCTGCTGTACTTGCTCGTGTATGAGGCCTCTGTTTTTCTTGAGGCTCCGGAGCCCAGCACTGGGGATGTTCCAGCGTATAGAGATGGCAAGGCAGGGACAGGTTCCATAGGATTCGAAGAAGTCCAGGATGCAGCAAGCTCCAGGTCGAATGGATCTGAGCGACCTTTGCCTCGCCGAGTACTGTTGGTATACATGGTGTCGCGGAAGCTGTCGCGGCTCGGGCCAATTGTCGAAGGCATTCTGGAAGTTGCCGCAAATGAGCCTCCGCGAGACCTGCGTACGTCGGAAATGTAGTTGACACCCTGCGGTGACATTCCAGCAGCGACTGGGGGTATATTTGCAGATACCGGGTCGGCAAAGGGGTTGGAAGGGTCTGCAAACGGATCTGAGAGGCCAAAGTTGAGACCCGACTTGGACATTCTTATCTGTCCATCGGAGAGTGATCGGCGTGGTCTATCGGCTGCTGGCTGAGGTTGTCGATTGCTCATTGAGAGCTCGCTGTTGAAGCGCGGGAGAGTGGGTTCCCGTTTCTCAGACATCCTGCGCTCCATGGAACCACTGTTGGCTATGCCAGAACGGCTGCCGGCTCCCCAAGTTCCCAAAATTCCCTCGCGCACTTGATCGAACCAATCTACCAGTTTCTCCTTGACGGTAGGATCAGGAGCATGGTTCGAATAGAGTGAGTTGGTGCGGCTGTGCTGGGAGACTTCTATGAATTGAGAATTTCCACGGTTCATGTTGACCGTTGGGCCATCTCGGTCTGAACCCTTGGACTTGAAATCCTCCAGACCGCGTCGAAACTTTTGAGCATTCACAGCAAAGGCAGCCTTGAGCTTTTCCGAGGACGGTGTCGGACCAACAGATTGAGTGTCGATCTCATAGGATGAGGTAGGCGTTAGACTGGGTAAGGATCCCAGTGGTGTGAGAAGTGAACTTCGGTTTCTTCGTCTCCGGATGCAACACCAAATGAGCGCCCCGAGGAGGGCAACGACTGCCAAACCGCCAACAGCACCGCCAACGACCGCCGCTACGGGCATGCCATGGGAACCGGAATGCGAATGGGTCGAAGGATCGTGTGTGGCAGACGCGCCCTCAGCAGAAATCGTGGCAGCTTGTGATAGTACTGTATCGGTACTGCTAGCTGTCTGCAGGAAACTGGACGTAGTCAATGATACTTGGCTTTGTGCAACGGCATCAGACGTTGAGACTGTCGTAGCAGCAGGACCTGCGGTGCTGAGTGATGCCGCTACTGTAGTCGAATTGAAAGTGGTTGTATCGTTTGGATCCACCGAGCTTGCTGCCGCTGCTGTTCTTGATGCAGTACTCGACGTCGTTTGAACGACTGGTACTGGTGCAAGGGTTTGAATGGAATAATAAGTCGAACTGGACGTCGTCGTGGCTGGAGCTGGTATCGTGGTAGAGCTGCTTGGGGCGCTCGCGCTCGTGCTTGTGCTCGTAGAAGACGACGAAGAAGAAGACGACGACGATGAAGATGATGACGATGACGAAGAGGATGAGGTCGAGGTCGATGTGGAAGAACTCGTACTTGTTGTGCTGGTGCTGCTACTCGTACTCGTGCTGGTACTCGTGCTCGTGCTCGTGGTCGACGTGCTTGTCGATTCGGCTGCGGGCTGGGCATCTGCTGTCGACGTTGATTGAGCTGCCGTCGTGGTTGCGTCGGTCGAGGTCGATGAGAGTGATCTAGGCACCGCCGTACACCGTTTCCCATCGATTGAAGTTATCGAAAATCCTGCCGGCAGGGACGACATTTTGAAAGAAAAAGCCGCGACTTGCGTCGCAGACAGTCGAACGGGATGCTCAACAAAGAACCAAGGTCGAAGAAGAGAAGAAGGTATCAACTAGTGATACTATCACCCAGTGATTGAAAGGAAACCACAGTAAGCCATCAACGAGGTTTGGCATACATTGTGGGAAAGCAGTATGAAGACGGAAGATTGAAGGAGAGAGTCGAAGAGTCGAAGAACCAAAAGACGGCGGAAGACGAGAAGAAGGGCGAGAATAGAGTTGGCGGAGGAGACAGGGCCCGGCAAGACAGTTGGCCGTACTGGGAACGGAGCTGCGTGGTGAGTCCTGTGTAGGCACCAGGTATGGCCAAGAAGGGATGGAGACGCTGTCGGGTTCCACGCCAGCCCTTTGACCGTTCCTGCAGACGACGAGAGAAGGGCGTTGAGGGCCAGACGAGCAAGTTGAAACGCCGTAGATGCAGTGCTCACGGCGAAGCAGTCTGAACGGCAGTGACAGGGGGTTAGGTGGGGAGGATGATGGAGACAGGGAATATGCAAGACCCACCCGTGGGTTGGATGGAGAGGGAGGTGACGATGTGAGGAGGTGAGGAGGTGGAGATGTGGGTAGAGATGTGGGTAGAGATGTGAGGTAGAGATGTGAGGTGAAGATGTGAAGATGTAGAGATGTAGAGATGCGAAGGAGAGAAGAGGGGGAAGATGAGAAGAGCAGAGTAGAGCAGAGCAGAACGGAACAGGTACAACAGAACAGAACAGAACAGAGAGAGAGAGAGAGAGAGAGAGAGAAACGGTCGTCGTCGTTGTTCAAGGCTTGAAGTCAGACACTATCTGTATCAGAGCCTTGTCAGTGTACCTGGCGCTAGGCTGCTTTGGGCCACACCAGCCTCACATGAGACACTCTCAGACGTGTAGAGAGAATCATCACCGCAACCTCATCCTCAACTTCCCCCATCAACGTCGACTTCGCACCCCGGGCTCCGAGCACCGAGCGAGCACCAAAGACAGTGTGAATACGGTACGTGCTGCACGCGTCGGGCACAGGTCGCTCGGCCTCATCATCCTGCCTTTCCCTGCTCGTCAACGTCTAAGCACTTGTGTATCTGCGGGCTCAAATCATCTCACGATGCGCTGACGAGTAACTTAAGAGAAACCATTCCGCACAGGACTTGGCAGACAGCAGACCGCAGGAGGCCTGGCGTTTGAGCTTGACGACCGTGCAGAAAGGCACATCTGGATGAGAATCGCGCATGGCCATTGACGCGATGTCGGCTGGCTCACGACTCGAGATGGACTCCCCTTTGCACGTCGGGCAGTGGGTGCTTGAACATCGACCTCGACGACACGCACGACGCTTCTGCTCACGTTGCTGCGACACTTGGATCGTGCAACGCCGCATTCGACGTCGGAGAAGATCAAGCACGTCTTGCGTGGGGTTCTGCATCACTGGCGTTGCCCTGGCCGTTTGAACAGTCTTCCCAGGACGGGGCTCCTACGCACAGACTGGCAGCGTATACACAGGGCCGACGCACAATCATATCATGGACAGCGGTGGGTGAAGAAGAGAGCGTGGCACCCACTCGTCAGGTACCTCGCGCACCGGATGTCCCCCTGGAGTTCATGCTAGCAGTTCTCGCAAAGATGGAAACTTCGAAAGACGTTCCATGATACTTCTCTCCAAGCCAGAGCGCACATACAGAAACTCTGGTCGTATGATTGAATGCAGCGGCTAGGCCCGGCCACCAACAGGCGTCCCGTTGGCGCTGGAGTGAAGAAGACGAGTGAGACGATTCCCGTCTTCGCCAACGACTGGGCAGGAAGTGCTGTCCGCAGCCGTACGCTGTACAAATGCCGTTCCGTACGGTACCGCGCGCTTTAGTGGCGGTTCGTCGCAGGGTCGATGACGGCGGTGTGCAGAAGTAACCCGTCGATATCACTGAGGGTGCTGGTGAAGACGATCATGGAAGATGGACAATCCGGAGATCCAATTGATCGTGTGGTTAATTGAAAGTTGATTGATGTCAATGCATCTCTTCAATCTGCCACCACCGCTTTATTCTTTCATCTGGAACTTGTCTAGATCGCCTCGCCGACTTTGCTTTTGGTCTCTCGTGGGCTCAACAGGTCGGATTACCCCTATCCGTGTGTTTCTCTCTCTCTCTCCCCTTTTACTTGTTCTCAAGACGTCAATCAGAGATATCACACTACAGTACCACACTCTGATATCACGACGACACGCTTGGCACACAGGTCGATGTCCAGGTCCAGGTCCAGGTCAGGAGAGGAGGAGGAGGAAGAAGAAGAAGAAGAAGAAGAAGAGGCCAGACATAACATACAGCGTACAACCAGATAACTTCGCATCATCATCACCATCATCGACATCGACATCGACATCAACATCTTTCGCCCCTCGTACTCCATCTCCATCTCCATCTCCATCTCCATCCCCTATCCAACCTTTCTCTTCCCCTTCCCTTCTCTTCCCTCCCCCTTCCCCTCTCCCTTCCCCTCACTCTCGCTGACTCCCTCTCTCGCCCTCCCTTCCTCCCTCCCTCTCTCTGCTTCCAACCATCTCGCGCCCACCAGCTCGTCTTCACACGCGCGAAACATCCGGCTGCTTCTCGTTTGGTCGTGGGCCAGTTCTACAATCCCTCCCCAAATACCCACAGGCACTCGTGCCACGCTATCACAATCCGGCTCGCACTTCCTACTGCCCTCGCCCGCGCTCTCGTTCTCGTCGTGAGTACATTCCCGAGTGCTGGCAGTAACGGACAGCTGCTGACGACGACCTTGTCGTCATCAGGTCATCGGGTCATCACCACAACTACTCTGCAAGTCGTTCCATCCTCAAGCACCAAGCAGCAGCAAGCACCCCCTCCCTGCCCGCCAGCAAGGAGCGTCAGCCATGTTTGGCAGCCTGGCACATCTCGGTAAGTCGACAGCAGCCTCATCATGTCTGTCTGTTCTTTTTCCTCGTGTTTCTCTGTGCCTTTGGCCCCGGCATGAATAGTCGTCTTTGCCGTCTTTTCAGATAGATGAGGCCAGGGTTGGCGGTCGACCTAATGTATGTCTGACCTCCTACAACCCCCTCGTCCGTCGGGAGATCCGTTCGTTACCTCTTTCATTCTTCCTCGAGCTCGACCTCGACCACCCCTGACCTCCCGTCATTCAAAGTTCTTGTCCCGAGGCATACGCGGCCATCGTGTCTGCTTTTAACCATAAAGCCTGGCACGGCGCTACGGGGACAGATTGACCAGGTCATCTGTGCAAAACATGTCAACCCGGCACCATTGGCTTAGAGATTTTGATTGTTTCCCTGGCTGACCATCTACAAGAGACACAGCCTTCGTCAGAAACAACCCCGCGGCACACGCCGCCTTCAATTCCCGTCATCTTTCCTGCTTGTGAACTGCCCACCGCAGACGATGCCGTGGAAACGGGTCAGGGGGCCGTGCCCATTGCAGAGGTATTGAGGGGCATCCATCGTCCAACAGACCTCAAGGTCGACCATCTCCGGGCACTGGGATTGCGCGTGGTGCAGGATGCCTCGCCCGAGCAGATTATCCCGATGCACAGTTCCTGCCACGCAAGGAGTGGCAGTACATGAGCAGGGAAGACTGTCAGAACCTGCGAGATGGCAACCCCAGGACGCTGAACAATCAAAAGATCTCCCCGTCGGCCACAACCTACATTGAACGACGTCACGAGCTAGCCATCAAAAACCAAGATGCATTTCGGACCGTTCGCCGGCTGCCGCTGGCCCCTGGTGAGAAACGGGCTCGATTAGGCAATGCCTACGAGTTCTTCAAGAACCTCGAGCTGCTGTCCATGTACTGGCAAGACACTTCGTTGGAGACGGGCACTGACGCACCACACCGCGAAGAAGCCGTCAAGGCTGGGCTCGATTCGACCGCCATGGACGTCGATGCACCCATATCATCCTCGGCACCACCAAACGTCCGAACCCGTGGAAAGGCACCACTGGTACCAAATGAGTTTCGAAGCAGTCTCATCAACGCGTTCGTCAAGTTGGTGACTTACGATTATGGATGCAATGTTGGGATGGCGCGTGTTGAGCCGCGTCTTCACCTCACCGTCAGTCCAGGCGCATCATCAGCATTCACGTCTGCATCTACTCTGAGCACGTACTATCAGTCATCCTGTGCCTTCATCTACCGCACTCCCACCACGCGCAACGAAGCGAGGATGGGTGTGGTTGAAGGCCCTATTGCGGCTGTCAGTATACGACCACAGACAAGCTTTCCTACCACCCAAGACTCGCTTCTTGACTTTAGCAAGGAGCTGCTTGCGCTGCTTATCACCGCCCAGTACCGTGCCAGGGAGGGCAAGTCGGAGAAGAGATTTGGCGATGGTGAGTGGTGGACCACAGCACCGAGATGGGGAGGAGGCTCTGGTGGACCTATTGGCAAAGAGATCGAGTTGGTCGAGAGGCACGAGAAGGAGGTTGAAGCGGCCAGCTCTTCACCCTCTACCGTCACGCACTCGGGTCTTCCAGTCTCGCATAACAGCCAAGCGCATCATGTTGAGGAGCTGGAGTCCAAGAAGCAGAAGAAGACGCGCCTGCAGATCTATGACTCGTACCGTATGGTGCGTCCGCCGAGCTCGACGTGGGACCGCAAGGCCAAGTACATGGCCATTGGCAAGTCTCATGATGCCGCGCACGACGATGTGTTTCTGATTTCGGCTCTTTTTCATCACATCAGCCTTGTCCGCTTGAGAATATCTGATGATGTCACGACAGAGCTAGAGGAAGCAGCAGGTCCCGATGACTCGCGGCGAGAGAAATGCCGCCAGCTGGTCATGTACCGCAGCCGATGGTACGATCTCTTCAAGCCAGACGACCGGATCGAAGCGCTCAGCATACTGTGGGGCATGATGGGCTGGAGCATGCGCTCTGGGGAAACCACCGTATCGACAGAAGATGTTGCTATCACGCCGAGTGGTGATACAACAGCATCGTCGATATCATCTGCGCCTCCCAAGAGCCATTCAGAATGAGGACACGCGAGGGGGTGGGGTCAGAGGCTACATTTACAGCAGCGACAGTCTGATACAAACGCATCAACAAAGTCAATTCGTCCTTCATTGTCACGAAGAAGCCGCTTCTGGCGGAGGAGAAGCGTCTTTACCCTGCCCAAATTCAGATGGAGAAAGGGACGACGACGAACCGAGACCAAGGATGAAGACCTTTTTTGAGTTTTTCTTTTAGGATCAGTTATCATTGGGCGGTCTTTTCATTCCTGTTTTTGCGCTGCGAGCTTCTACGCTCCTCCCTCTCATGTCTTTTTGGGAACCAACAATGTGTTCCCGTTGGTTAATCGCACGATTGGTTCTGCGATGGTGGTCTTTGCATTTTGATAAAACAATCTTGACGAAAGATTTAGCGGACAATATCTTCATGGTGAAGTGGGGAAACTTGGGGAAGTCTGGCTTTGATACATACACCTGGATCATAGATATTGAGCATATTGGATAACTACCGTGATCTTTACGAGAGATGACGACGATGATGATGTTGCACAAGGCCGCCCACTCGGAAAACCAATAACCTGAGGAGGGGGGAAACACCGTCAAGTATATCTGCTCATACGGAGAGAGGAGTATGACCTAGGGTGAGGAGAGACGGAGCATCCCAAATATCTACTAGGTGTTGCTCTCATAACTTGATGGACACTAGGAGATGATAATGCCAAGGGCATTTTGAAGTCTGCAGTCAATAATGAGTAGGAAATCCAAGTTTCTGAATCTACCAGAATCCCAGGCGAGTGTCGTTCTACTTTGTGGGTATAGAAGCGGCACAGGAGGTCGAAAACTAGAGTGGAATGTACATCATTCTTGCTCTTGAAGAGAATGTATTGACCCTTCGGGCCCACAAGCATGCCACGGGATGTTCCTGGATTGCCATGCTGAAGCTCCAATCCTTCAACAGGGAATGAAGGACAGAAGTGATGACGAAGAAATTGAGACAATCTGTAGGTAGCGGACTGGGAAGAGAAGAAGTAGTGAAGTGTGTGACTGTGTATCTTCATCTTCATCTTCATCTTCACCTCCATCTTCACTACGTACGAGATGTAGCCAATCAACTACGCTGATTTGAGCTCAAATTAGATCATCGCTTAACACGAAAATGGCACGCGGCGCGTCTCGCTCCATCTCACACGCGCTGTGGATCGCCAAATGTACAATGCAACATCGCCTGCCAGACTGCCCACTAAGTAGAGGACAGCACCGCACTCACATAGATCAATATCCTCGTTTCACCCATGCCTTGGAGAATAAACACTTCTCTTCTTTTTTTGGTGCTCGTACTATGGCAGGCGGGATGGTGCAGTGCAGAAAATACAAGAACAAGTAAGGCCCGACTACGTATCCAGCCATCTCCCAAGACACTCCACTCCACTTCATTTCTCCGACAAGCTGCAAGACTACTGTAGCTCGTCCTCTGGTGTTATCATCGACCCAATTCTTGGCCGTCTACTAAACACCCACAAGGCTGTATAAACCCCCCTACGTAACATAACGTATCCCATCGTAATCCTAACGTACAAGCCGTCATCCCCATGCGACGCCGCCCGCCATTCCCCCCTCTGCGCAGCTGATCCGTACAGCAGGCCCGTGAAAAGAGGGGAAGGATTGGAAATGTGGGCAAAAAAGCAACTGTAAAGAAAAAAGAAAAGAAATCAAAAACCCTGCACCATGTATGAAGAGTTTAGCCCACTGCCTTCTCTTCGCCTGAGTCGAGAAAAGAATTAGAAAGCCCCAAGACTCGTGGGCATATAATGTATGTATGTGCAACGAAGGAAAGTCATGTACAGCATTAACAAATCAGGACGTGGACGTGTACCCGCAAGTGCAGCCCTGAAGTTCATCCAGAACATGTGTCGAGAGTCCGAGCTCATGCCTTCACGGGAGTAGGTCGCCGCCAAGCTGCATTCCCAACCCCGTATGCTTGAGTCCTGAGGTAGGGCTCGCAGACGATGGCAGGTTGTCAAAAGTCAATCGTTTTCGCAGAGGCGTTTTGCCAGCGGAGTTTTGGACCAGGAAGTCTGTGCAGGACTGGGCGTAATGTTGACATAATCGGAGAAGTCAAACGTCTGAGAAGGCGTGCTGGGAACTCCAAAGTGAGCCATGAGGTCTGTGCCGCGAGGGGTCGTCATCATTGATGATGGCAGAGCCGGATTGCGAGGAGGCGTAGAAGGCGGTTGCATGCGTGTACGGCTGGGTTGAGCGGGCGAGGGGGAGGTAGCAAGATAGAGGAGAAGGTCGGCGCCCTCTTCCGACTTTCCATTCAGCCCCTTGTTGCCGTTCAGTCGGTTCAACGAGCGGTTGCGCATGGGAGGCGTCCGTGGCGGAGAGGACCGATCAACTGGAGGCATCGTGAAAGAGTGTATGGGGAGTATGCCTTCCTCGTCATCGGAAGCCGCGGCAAAATTGATGTCATCGCCGGGAAGCTGTGAAGTGGCTCGATAGAGCGAGAGCGTCGGACCCGCCGTAGTGGTGAAGTGATTCTGATGGCGAGGGGGCCGAATGGGTGACGATTGAGGCAATTGATGCTGGTTTTTCCAGGAGTAGCCACCAGAGAGTGTTCGAGTGGTGGGCGAAGGGCGATATCTCTTTCTCGTGGGCGAACTGTCGGCAGGGCGTTCAAAGGTGGATTGAAAGGTTCGCTTTCGATGACGGATGACCCGGTGGATGAGAGCAGATCATCTGAGAAGATGGGGGCCTTGAGAGGAGAACTCATCAAGGCTCGAGGGTATTGAAAATCGGAGGTGCTCGATGAGGAGTCTGACAGCAGGTCGCCGCTGGATGAAGGGCGTTTGCGGCGGAGTTCTTCCTCGACCTTGGGCTCGATGATATCCAGGGTGAGGTCCTCCCATCCGTGTTTGGTCTTGAATTGGGCGAGTGCGAGACGGTTTTGCAGCTTGCGGGCCATCTAGCAAAGCAGAACCAGTTAGCATTTACTTCTCTGCCATGTCTGAATCGAATGTCGAGGGTCCAGCTTACCTTGCTGACTTCTGCCCTCCGCAAGACCATGTCGGCAACAGCATCGGGCTGCTTCTTCTTCCAGGGTGAAGTCATGGCCGCGGGTGAAGTGTGAGGCTCAACCACGACTGCAGAGGCTTCTATCCAGGTCATGAGGAGTGCAGAGGGCCTGCCAGGTCCACTGACGGAGCGTGGTCTGGTCAGAGGTGTCGGCGGCTAACGAGAGAAGAGAGAATCCTTGGAGCAAGGGTTTTTGCGGGTGGGCGAGCGAGAGAGCAAGGTGGAGGTGCAGAGAGCCGGTAGAAGGGAGGGAGAAACGGAAGCACAGAGGGTGAAGGAAGAGAGAGAGAGAGAGAGGTGAAATGAATGGATGCAAGAGATGCTGAAGTGGACGATGGAAGAGGGATGGGAGAGGGAGAGGGAGAGAGAGTGTGTGTGAGAGTGAGAGGAGATGTGGTGAGGAGGAACTTTGGAGGTTGGGTCCAGCTTTGCCTCGCTCAGTCTTTACATTGACACAAGTTACATTCTCATCCAAGTCACTCAACTACAAGTACGTGCTCTCCCTACCCTCTCAACTACAAGTCCACTTTCTAACCCTCTCCTACGCAAGACACGACAATACGCTGCTCAGGCTCATTGTTCTCACCATCGTTGGATTCATCCTAGTCTGTGACGGTCACAAAGACTTGGCCGCGGCTCTCCCAGTCCTCAAAGACCTGCCTTTCCAAACACCGCAGCGTCCACAGACCACAGCTTGCCGTTTCAATATCCGCCCTGCCTGTGTCGGACTCGTTGCTCGAGCGCTCTGCCACTCGTGGGAGAGGACTGGCGATGGCCCTGGCGCCCCTTGCGCTTGCAGCGTCGAGCTGCCTGGTCGACGAGCCGCCAGTGACCAACAGCGAGCACCGAATAGCAAACTGTCAACTGCCAACTGCATATCACAGCAGCTCAGATTCATCACGGTCCACTGGATAGCCGTGAGTCCTTGAATGGGCTGAACGGCACGACGGGACAGCCTGTCCTACCACCACCTCCCCACGACTCAAGGAGACCACAGCTTCTCCTGAAATGAGAGGTAATGAGCACCGCCTCTGGACGGGGAACGAATGCTGACGCCAACGTAACTTATGAGGTACACGGTACAGCTTAATCACCCAAGCTGCGTCGTCGGGTTCGTGTCTCCTTATCTCGAGGAGTCTACACTCAGCCGTGCCACAGACGGCCTCGTTGCCAAATCTCAGCCCAAAAGGCTAATCTCGAGGCCTGCAACTCTCCATCACCTCGTATATCAGACACTGCGGTATCGAGAAAGGTAACTGCTGTTGCTACGGTACCTGCGCCTTCATCATAACTTATCGGACAGAGAACTGTTTCAATGGCCCGGTACGACGTCGTTAACATACACATGCAGCTAAATCGGAGGTGATGGCTTGTATCTCCACAGATACTGCACCATGTGCAATTTGAGATGCAGGATGATCGAGTTGCTCTGGGGATTCCAACAGCCGCAGCATTAGCCAGATGAATTCAGAGACACGCAATTTGGTCAACGAGACTCTCTCCGGATTCATATCTGGCTCTCTGGGGTGTCTTGGGAGATTCATCTTGTTCAGCGGCTGAGACGCCGCAACGCATTTGGCACTGGTCATGTCTCGATTCTCACTCTTGCTCATGTTCATGAGAATTACAAACTTTCATATTGCATTTGTCCCCCTCTCAGCCGCTATTTTCAAGAGTAGATGATTGCTGACTATAACCCAACAGCTCACCCGGCTTTACAAGTACCGACAGCTCGGCAAGGTGGAAAAACTGGCACCTTTGTAACCGTCATGATCTTCGCAACTCTCCATCACCAACCGCCTGGCTCTCCCTCCCATTGGGTAGTTGTGGCTGTACGTAAACGTCTGGCTGGTTCTTTGGAAGAATCCCACGATACTCTTGACATGGGTGCTTCTTACGGTTTGCAGGCTAAATCCGTGAAAAGCCCCATTTCGAGTTTGATCAGGCCGTCAGAGGCTCGGATGGCTCCTGAAAGTGGATTCTTGTGAACAAAGACCTACGTATGGGCGTCGATTGGGCCTCTCAGAATCCCTTGCCTGGTGGACTTCTCCGCTTCGCTTTGTCGGTTTCCTGGACAGCGACAGGATTTTCTGCTGAGCTTTTTTTCTTCCTCTCAGCTTTTGCTCCTGTACCAGTGGTCAATACGTCCTTGGTCGATTCTGGTGCTCCCGTGTAATTAAGTGGATTGCCAATTGGTCCATATCTTGTCACGAACTGACCAAGGTGACAATTGCCGTGCAGTCGAAGGTCAAAGGATAAAGAAGCTTCTGTACACTGCAGCGAGACTTGACATAAATATAAAGGATTGAACGCATGCTGCAGAATCACTCAGGCAGAGCTGTCGAACATGGGGCTCAGAAGATGGTATTTTTTTCCATCCAGCCCAGAGTGACACTCCCTCGAGATCTCATCCTGACTCTTCAATGACCAGGTAATTACTGGTCAACTCTGAGTACGCAGTTTGGGGTCAAACGGACCCCCAAGTTCTGCTCGCCCGACCGATCACTGCATACAACGTTGTAGCTTGGCTTTTGTCTGATACCAATCTGGTAAGCTACGGCAGACCAATCGTTAGGAATTGGATCGAGGCAGATGGGGTCAATACTGGCATTGCCTTTTCAAGATGTGTCTCCATCGCGGGAGGAGAATGCTATCTCTTAGACTTTAATTCATACGTTGTAGGGCCTAGAGACAGATCAGATATATGGAGACAGATCAACCTGGGTTCAAGAAGTCTTTGTAGAGTATTCGACGTACAACGCAGAAGCTGAGCAGTACTTCATCACCTTGTCTTCATCTACCCTCGAGCAGCATCTCAATAGATATGGTGTGAGAGTATATCCATCCATCTTACGAGACACAAGACTTGACCAACACTTTATAGCCCAGCTTGGAAGTTTTCTCCTTGTCACAGTAATTATCGGTTCGGGAAGAGGCAGCTCGTGATTAGCCAGTTTCATTTCAAGGTTCTCTCGAAGCTGAAGGAGGGCAATTGCACAATCCATGTCTGGTGCATCTGTACTTGTACGTACACAACATCTGCGGCCTGACTGCTGACTGATCAGGAGTTGCAGGTTGTAGAATGCATCTCGCTATTTCGACTAGGCCTCGGATCCATGGGTAAGCTACGTCTCAACCTCCATATCGTACGGTTAGCTTTCTCGTGATGATGCTGCCAACTTGCAATCTCGAAGTGACAGGCTCGCCCGGGATTTAGGAGAAGCAGTCAATAAGCCAATCATCGCCAACGCAGCAAGCAGTGTCAACCAGGGGCAAGCGAAATGTCGGTGTTGCAAAATGCATGTGGTTGATGGAGATCTTGATTATCTCATTGGAACCATGTGCAGAACTAAGTTAAATGCAAGTCGCCAGCAGTCTCAGGGAAACAAGGTGACATGTATAATGTCTGTACAATCTGGTATTCTTGTACGGTACTCGAACGGTCCGATGTCATTAGACGGATACTCCCTGACCCACTACATGACTGTCGTTCCGTCATTAGATTTCTAATAATGGCGACATGAGGAGACACGATGCAGACTCTGGGATTACCGCAACTTGACAATTTGTTTCAATCTTGGCGAGAAGAAGTCTTGCAAGTAGCCAGATCATAGAGTGACAGGAGCAGGTGAATGCCACATCTGTACACAACGCCAACATGGAGCACGGCGATTCGAAGCTTGAAAAGTTGACGAGCGGAAACAGGGAAGTGGATTGAGAACTGGAAACTGGGAACTGGGAATAGTAAGCGGCTCATCTACGGAGGGGAGCAGACAAGTACGTACAAGAAGTAGTCTGCTCTTCATGAACTCGGCCGTGCCGTTGCCGAATCAAGGCTCTCTTGACCAATTCCTGATCCATTTTATGGCTCGTTTCCTTGGTTTCCACTTTCCAGGTTCTCGAGAGACCTGTTCCTTATGTGGAGAGGCGGTCCTGTGCTGCAGGTATACATACGGGCACTGGACTCTCTGCTTGTCTCGAGGGCTGCTGTCTCGAGGGCTGCTGTCTCGAGGGCTGCTGTCTCGAGGGATCGGCCATTGCATGACGATGCCTCTCGTCAAGCAAGATACGGTGCTATGTTCGCAAGGCCGTGGTGCCAGGCTACATGACGGACAAGGTCTCGCGACTCTTGACTCTCTGGAGAGAGCGTACGTTACAGCGCGGTCCCTGTTCACACTCGTAGTCGACGACCGCCAGATTGTTCTCCGCCCAGCCCGCAGTATCCCTGTTCCGCAGCAGGCCAGCGACTGGCAGACTGGCAGTGCTGAGACTGCTTATCTGTCGGCAACGCGCCGTTTTGCTGCCGTCATCGATCCGATCGAAAGGTGGTGATGGGAATGGGGATGGAGCTGTCCGTTGCTGTAATTTGCCGTCCGTGAAGTTGCAAGTAGGTGACCCGAGCCATGATGGCCAGCGTCGCTCCGACACGACAGGACAGGACGACTCGACTCACCTCGACTCACGACGTGGTTTATCCTCTGTTCATTTGGCAAATCTCAAATTGCGAGTGACGATTGCGCGGCTTGTTTGCGGCGTATCCGTGGTTGAGACGAGTCCACGCTGCTTTCGGCTTCTCAGATAATCCTACTGGTATCAACTTGACTCGACTTAACTTGTACTGTACACGCTTCTCCATTCGTCTTTTTTTCTCCTCGTTCTCACTCTCTCCCTCTTTACTCCTTTCTCTACTGCTGCTGCTGCCGCTGCTTCGTCCTCGTCGTCCTCGTCCGCGTCCGTGTCGTCTTCATCGTGCTCGTCGTCGCCTTCTCCTCCGCCGCGTCGCCCCTCGTCTCGCTGCTCGACTGCGCAATCCCCAAGACCTGACCTTTCCGTGCTGGCAGACACAGTCAATGCTCGAGGCTTCAATTGGCAGCCTGTTTGCGGTCGCGCAGTTCGCATTTCTCCCCATCGCCCATCAACCTGCGTAGCTCCTGATCCAAGGAGAGCCGCAGGTGCCCAAGAGGTACAGTCCCGTCCAGTCCAGTCCAGTCCAGTCCAGTCCACATCGTTTGTCCTCCTTCACAGCCAAAGGTCTCTGACCGGTCTCATCCCTTCCCACGCCGTGGCCCTTGCTTGGCTGCTTGGTAGCTTGTCCGCAAGCCAGCGTCTGATGGATGGGCGCGAAACAACCTCGCCTCGCGCTGGAGCGGTGCCGGCGGCCAGCCCGTCTGGCATTTGCGTGCTGGGCCAAACTGAATGCGAAAGCTTCCACAGCTCCGCGGCGCTGTTCACTATGAGCAACATGACATGACTTGGCAAGACATGACTGACAATGACGCGCCTCAGACATGACCCGCAAGACGTCCTTCTTCAAAGACCTGCGCCGACGCTCCAGGTCCAGCTTCCGCACGAACAAGAGCAGCGAATCAAGCAACGAGAGCAACGAGAGCAATGGCAGCAACAGCAATGGGAGCAATGCCACCGTCCCAACTACCAAGTCCTCCTCGACGCTGAGCTCGATAAATGGCTCCCATACCCCGCCGCCTGCGCTGCCATCCTCGCAATCCACCTCGACCCTAAACAGCTCTTATCCTCTTCCCAATCGACCCTCGATTCTCCCAAACGCTCGATACAGTGTCTCCGGCATGTCTGGTCTCGGCTCTCCCGTCAATGGCAAGCCCTACCAGCCTTCGCACTATGCTCCGCGCATCGTGTCGATTGCCGACGGCACCATGGTGCGTACAGGAGCAGCTCTCGCGATGCATGCTGCGCGGATCAATCGCTGACGGCAAATAGGTCTCTCAAAAGGTTCTCTCCATCTACGGACACATTACAGAAAACGCCCAGCAGCCGATGGATGGCACGGTGACCGTCAGCCGCCTCGACGATGGGTTCCCCCCAACCCAATGGCCCGTCTGCGACTCTCACTTCAAGGCGCTCATCTACCTCACGCCCGGACCAAACCGACTTCGATTTGACTTTACGTCTCCCAAGCTGGCTAACAGCGGCACGTCAAACCCTATTCACGCCTCCTACCTGACGCTGCACATGGTCCCCCCTACAACCGCACCTCCGGTTCACCTCGTGATCCTGCTGGGCAAGGATTCACCTGGCACCTTCGACTCAACCCCAGCACGCATCGAGCGTGAAGGCAATGGCCTCGAGACTGCCATTCGCAAGTTCCGCATGTCTGCATATCTGTGGCAAGCGTATACTGCGGAGCAGATGTATCGCAATCGATTTGGCCGCCGATGCTTCCGTTTCGACGAGGAGTGGCAGACGGGGACTGCTTCGTGTCGCGATGTTGAGACTGGTACCATGAGAAGCGAGGCTAAGGTGCACATTGTGCGCAGTGAGAAGACGGTGGCCGAGCTGCGGGATCCGGACTTGGCTCAGCAGAATCCCAATGCTCAAAAGGCTGGCGATCTCTATGGTATCGCTGCGGAAGACGTCCGCAGATACTTTTCTCTCAAGCCGGGTCAGAGACAGTACGTTTCCGTCCTGATTCTGGATGCCCATTGGGACAAGGGGCAGAATCTCATCACGGCTCACGCTGCCCTTGGAGGTGGAGCTGGTGATATTCAACTCGCCATCTTTGGATCACAGGCACTGCATAGCTACCCGGCATGCTTTGAAGAAGTTGTGCCCGCTTTCACAGACTGTACGCCTACCGATACGGACCACGTTGCCAACGACTGCAACGAATCTGGCAGCAACTGGGAGGCTGCAAACATTGGAATTGGTGCGCATCTTCACGAGACTGGCCATCTTCTTGGCTGCCCTCACCAAGAGAGTGGTATCATGCTGCGGGATTATGTCACGTTCAACCGCTCCTTCATCACGCGCGAGCCATACTCGACACGCACCAAGCAAACAGCTGGTCTAGTTCTGCCCAAGGATGAGTGCACATGGCATCGCCTCGATCTCCTACGCTTCCGCAGTCACCCTTGTTTTGCCCTTCCGGGCGATCCTCCTCTCAACAGCGACGATAGCCCCCAGGCATGGCCTGTGGAGAATGGCAGTGTGATTGCTACTTCTAGCACGGGTATCTCGTATATCGAGATCCGCCCAGAAGGAGACGACACCTGCCACTATTGGATGGAGTTTGGCGATGTGGGCAGTGGTGTTCAGCGACAAATTGTTCTAACCGAGCAAGATATCCGCAACAAGCTTCCCGCCGATCGACGAAAGACGCCCAAGATCAGCATCTCAATCAAGTCCGTGGGTGGTGGAGATTGTCCCATTGAGGATTTCGTGACCCTCTCCTCCAAAGCTTCATTGGTTAAGCTGCCAAATGGTCAGACCGGTTTCCGTAGCAAGAAGCTGGGCTACTCGCAATTAGAAGGATCTGAACCGCAAGAGACCTTTTTGGACAGTGTCGTGCGGCAGAATGCCATTCTACGGCAGGTCAAGGTCTATCATGGCTTTGCCCTGGATGGCGTAGAGTTTGTCTATGAGAATGACACGAGCCAGCTCTTTGGCAAGAGAGGCGGCACACCTGGAGGCAGCGAGTTCAACATTGGTAAGAAGATTCGTTTCCAAGGCAAGTGGCATGACTGACCTGCGTAGACTTTCGCCGGGGCGAGTACATTACGGGCTTCAACCTGCGGTCTGGTCTTTGGGTTGATGGTCTGCAGATTCTCACCAGCCTGGGACGAAAATCCGAATTCTTTGGCAACGCCAATGGGGGTGGAGCGTGAGTTGGACACCATCTTTGCTTGAGAGCTCTGCTGACTGCTGATAGGACGACGCTCATTCCTCCTCGTGGCTACACCATTGCAGGCATTTCTGGATCGTGCGGTCAGTGGATTGATGGCTTCCAGGTGATCATCACTCGCTGAGCACTTCTTGCCTGGATTCACGGTTCTTTCGGATTCACTCTCACCACCAGGTTTTCTTTGGGATACGAGAGGAGCGCGACACGCTCTGTCAGGAATGGAACGGTCGGTAGGTATATTACATTGGCGGCCATTTGGCTTCTCTGCCGGCGCTGCGCTCTGCACTTCAAGTTTGACGTCGCCGCACCTTATAATACGCATAACTTGGGCACTATATACCAATCAGGATCATGACTACAAGTGGGTTTGGGAGGGTTTTGGTATCGTATACGCATGAGGACCCAAGTCTGTCTCCTGGCGCTCGACGCAGCACAGCAGACCAGGGGGTTGTATATCAAAACTACAGTAATGTATGCACATTGGCCAATTTGTTTAGGATCTTATGAAGTGAATGATTTGATTTCTGAACGCATCGTCAAACAGCACAGTTGCTGTTGCTGTTCGCAGTGTTGGCACGGAGATGCGGCTGATGGTAATAATCATGATGAGTGGTGAATGAGGTCTGACGTGCATTGATGTGAGGCTAACAGAAACTT
>CAWUGU010000021.1:0-27729 GCA_963921825.1 Erodium maritimum | reverse complement strand
GGAGAAATTGACTATAGCGGTGGAGGATGGAAGAATGACCGTCTTCTAGCAGTTATCAAGGAAGGACGTGTTTGGAAGAGTCAGCTGAGCAGCTGGCCAAAGATGTTCGGGATGGACTTTGAGGTCTGATTCGAGGCATAAAGTAAGACTTTGAGATCTGATACGAGGCATAGAGCAAGACTTGGAGATTTGAGACACGAATGTGGATGAGAGTGTACATCAGTTGATAGAAGAGGTCAAAAACAGTCAAGTTGGATTCATTAAACATGCTGAAAATGCCGAGTAGAGTATAACCAAGAATCAATCTCATGAATCATCGTCCGTGTCCATGCGGCCATATCGTCGTAGAGTCGTCAATCATAATACTTTGTGCGTCGGTCAACGATCCACTCATCTCGTCCTCCTCTCCTGTCAACCACAAACTCTCTAACCTCTGCCATCCTTGGAGCGATAGACCTTTTCCCGTCGATCTCCGCGTCTTTCCCTGTCCCTCCCATCATCGCGACTATCGCTTCTCCTCTCCTTATCCTTGCGACGCTCCCGGTCTTGATTTCTCTGGCTCTCTGTCCGTCCAATCAGTGCATTCGCTCCAATGCCTCCCACTGCGGCGCCCAAAGCTGTCAGCCAGAACCTTTCATCTTCGTCGTCGTTGTAAGTATTTGCCTCCTTCTTGGATTTTGCCCGGGCAATCTGCACCTGTTGAACAAGGACTCCACCCGCAACTGCTCCCAGGGCACCCACGCCCAGACCAAGTTCACTGCCTGTCAAGACTGAATGGCGACGCTCCTTGCCATCACGAGAGCTATCCCGTCCATCAGGCGACTTCCGACGCTCTCGTCGTCGGTCGTTTCGGGGTCGTCGATCATACAGGTCGACCGACTGGGAGCGACGCGAGACAAGTCTGGGTCTGGGTCTCATGGGAAGCACCATGGCTTGAGAATCTGGTCCATCCGATGGCATATGCGCCTTCTTGCTGACTGGCTCCGGCAAGCTGTTCTCTGTGTGTGCTTTGAAGCGTTCCATGGCTTGGATGGGCGGGGGAGGCAGGTAGGGGAGATCAGACGCCGACGAGGACGCTCCTCGATGTACGACGGAACGAGAACGAGCACCTGGGCCTCGCTCAGATCGAGCATCTTCCCGAGCCAGCCATTCAGACTGCGATGCACGTTGTTGTCGCTCAGTGATTATGGTGTCTGCTTTCTCGACTGGCGGCATGGGTGCTTCGAGAATCTCCTCTTCCCTGGCGATTTCCTCAATACTTGGTCGAGGGATGTCACGCTCAAATCTCTCATCCGGAAGTCGTCTCGTCTCAATCACCGTGTCGTACTCTCGTGGGTCTTCTGCCAGAGACTTGCTTCGGATGCGTGATCTTCCATCATATCTCTCACGTGGAGCCAGCGGACTGCGAGACTCGAGCTTGTAGTCGGAAGCTGGAGGCAGATATTCATATGCTGTCTCGCGATCGCCTCTGCGTAAGCCTCTGTTGCTTCTTCGATCGTCAAGTTCGAGATCCTCGCGTGGAATATCTCTCTGACGATCCCTTTGCTCGTCGAGGACGAAGTCATCTCGGCGCGCATCTCGACTGTGTCTGTCTCTGGCATCGTCCTCGAAATCATCGTAATCTCTTCCTCTATCTCTGCGCTCCCGTCGGCGACGATCATCATCTAGGTAAAAATCATCTCTCCGCGACTCACGCGGCCGTCTGTGTCGGTAGTCGTCGTAGTCAACTTCGTCCCGGTCGACCTCGCGGTACTCTTGTCCGTCCGGTCCAACCTCGTCAACATCAGTCTCGTCGACGTCGCGCTCCTCTCGTGGCCGCGACTTGCTGCGTTCCTCACGCTGTCTTCTCTTCCGCTCGCGCCGCCGCTTCAAGGCTTTGGGTCGGTAGGTGTCTCCGTAGACGGCCTTGTCGGGGATCTTGTCCCAGTGGTTCTCGAGGAGGTTGTTGGCGGCAGCCCAGCCCAGGCTGACAAACTGCTGCATCTTGCCGTGGATGATGTGAAGATCAGTCGGGAGATGTAGGGTAGATCAAGAGCGGGATCAAGTTGTAGTTGTAGATGTAGATGTAGATGTAGATGTCAGTAGCGGAGTGACAAGAATAGAACCGGTCAAAAGCACGCGACCTTGGCCATGGCACAATCACACGGGCAGATTAAGTCGCGCGTGAAAGAAAGAGGGTCACGATGAAGTGGTTAAGTATTTGTTGAATGAGGCTTTATGTCAGCCGACACTCGCAATCACATTCATCGCGCTCATTGAGACCCTGCGAGCAAATGATGTCTTGGCTGGCGTCACTGTGCAGATGAGCGCCGTCTCTCAGGCGGTGAGCATTAACGGTGCGTCCCGTAGCGGAATGCTAATGCTATACAGTCACTTGTGCAGCACGTGTTTGAACTTATACAGCAACATACAGCAACATAACTTACGCATCGTCTCATGCGCGTAACTTGACTTCTTCTCTGCTCTCTTCTTCTCTGCTTCCAAAGAACAAATGCAAACCTACAACCTGCTATGACCTCCGCAAGTCATGCCTCCTCATTCCTTCCATCGACCGGTCAAGCGTTGCATCATCTACGATCTCCACGCCCTCTACCCCGATCTTCGCTTCCACTCTCCATTCTTCTCCCGACGTGCCAGCTCCTGTGGCCAGCGACAGAGCATCGACCACGTCTCCACGTCTCATCCCAAACCCGGGTTTCGATTGCAGAGTCCTGCGGCCGGGATGTCTCAATGCCGACAAGCGCCGCCCTTCCTGGGCCTCTGTCCTCCCCTCCCCTCCCCTCTGTTGGCTCCTTGCCACTGCTGACGGTGACGAGCTACGCGTCGAATGTGGGTTGTGTTTGAAATCATGATGCAGACAGCCTACTGCAGCGGCGCGTCATCTTCCCATGCGGCATCTCGACGCTGGTGCGGCGACGTTGTGCGTCCTGCTGCCCAGGTGCGAATATGGGATTCTCGATGATGCACTGCACAGCTCGCTGCGTCTGGCAGAGTCTTGCGATTGTGAATGAGTAGTTTCCTGTAATCGGTACCACAGCACGCTGGTGTTCTTCAGCTGGCATCACAGAAACTGCTGCGCTGGCGGCTGCAGAGGAGGGAATATTGTACGTGGAGGACGGCTCGTCACAGCCAAGGCTGATGATTCCCATTGTTGAATTTGGTTGCACGCGACTCTTCCCGAGAAACTGAAATTCTTGCCGTAGAGACTGATACGGAGTCCAGATGGGGGATTGTTCTGGCGCACTCCTTGGTCCTTCGGCGCCCTTCTTCAAGCAGGGATCAGCTTCTGCATGCTTCACGAGTATCAGCGAGTCGATGGTCTTGTTCTTACAACATCAAGATTTAAGCTTCTGCTCTACGTTGGTCCCCGACTTCATCCCTGATGCATGCTAGAATAGAGTTTGACTGCTTGGTTCTGTAGCCTCAAGCCCATCAGCCATATCAGTAGTCGGAGCTTGTCAAGTGGGTATCGAAAGACGCCGACACGATTGCTCATGTTTGCCCAGTCAAGTGTTGACTTTCGTTTCGGTACTGACCTGCCTGCTGCTTGTCTGGAAACACTCTCAAACGGCTATTTTAGAGGTGGGCTACACCATGCTCACGTCACTAGGTACCCTTTTTCAATGCACAAACATCTATCATCTATGGACAGCACATCTATCATCCGTGAACAACACATCTCTCTAAGCCAGCTTGCCAGGTACAAAGGGATGGCAGCACTCAAGCCGCCATCTACCGCCCAAGCTTGTCCATTGACATAGCTGCTCTCATCACTTCCCAAGAACAGAGCTACGCGAGCTACCTCGTCTGCATTCGCACCTCGCATCAGCGGGTTCAGCTGTCCAATCTTTCTTTCAGATCCCTTTGCACGTGCCATTTCGTACATGGGCGCCGTCATACCCGTCTCGATGACGCCGGGGCAGATAGCATTGACACGCACGCCCGTACCAGCAAGTTGGAAGGACAGTGTCTGTACCAAAGAGATGACCGCAGCCTTGGAGGCAGAGTAATCGGTGCTGCGTTTGACCGGATGCCAGCAACTGATGCAGTGCCGATAATGCTGCCAGACGGGTACTTCTTGTCCGCAGACCGTCTTGAGCATGGCTGGTGCTCCATATTTGGCGCGAGGAAGACGCTACAATGTTTAGATTTCCATCTTGGCTAAGTGATTCCAACTTACCTGAGGACATTGACTCTTAACGTGTTCATGAATCCATCAGCCTTGACGTCGGAAAAGATGACGTTCTCGCCCACGATACCAGCGTTCGCAAAGAAGACGTCGAGTCGGCCATACGTCGCAATGGCGTGATCAACCAGTTCTTTGACCGATGCCTCGTCCGCAGCATCAATCTTCCACGGGTGGACAATAACATTGGGATAGAGCGATGCCAGCTCCCGCTTGTGGGTCTGGAGGTTGGCGTCGTTGAAGTCGCAGACGTAGATGGCCTTGGCCTCATTCTGCGCAAACTGGTGAACAGACGCACGTCCAATTCCGAGGGGTGAGTTTGCTCCTGGAGATGGTTTAGCAGAGGATCAGTCAAAGAGGGCCATACGTACCCGTCACGATGACCACCTTGCCCTTGACTCGAGGACCGTTAGAGTCGCCCGCACTTTCTTCAGCTTGGGGATGCCCTCGAATGTGCCCTGGTCAGGCACGGGAGCAACCAGCTGCTCGCTGACAGCCCGCAGGCTTCGTCTGTCGATGCCGGCAGCCATTGTGAGAAGGGTTGCGATAGAACGATAGAAGCTTGAATATGTCCGAGTCGTGAGAGTGGAGACGTGAAAAGCACACGATGGCTGGGGAGAGGAAGAGCTACCTCCCTCGAAGCTTGATATCGGATTGCTGGCTAAGTGATTGCTGGTCCCTGGCTATTCCTGGGGAATTGCGGGGAGAAGCCGAGGTATCGGTCCGCACAGTAGTGAAGAGACAGTATGGGGATCGTACTCGTACCGTAGCTCGCGAGATTTGTGCTGTGCATAACATCGGCACAAATTGCTTAGTCAGCCAGATGCACAAGTCCCTGTGGAATGCGGTCATCACCGCGCTCTGCATGACCGTGCTATGTCGGCTGGCCGTCTCAGATGCCAAACACCACCGTTGCCCTGCCCAAATTCTTTGCTGGCCTCCCTCAATCCATCCTGTACCTCTGGCAACCCCGTCAAACTCTGCGCACGCGAGCTGATCGTCTTGTACCTGGTACACAGCTGCGCGGAATACTGCTGGTAAGTCACATCTACTCCCGTGGGACGGCGTGGGAAAATGACGACGATGGTCGTGGGCCAATGGACAATTCATGCTGATCACATCATCTCCTGCAGACTTCCTCGCGTGCCCAACGCTCTCTGTCTCCTCGACCTCCTATGCCAGCCTGCCTTTACCGAAGCTGCTCGGGTCAAGCAGCTCTCAGATGCCCATCGAACGGCCATAGATCGCCTCTACCCTACGGCAATGGAGGGCGATGTGGCAGCGGCGAGCTCCAGTCTCCACCGTAGCCCATCGCACCTCTCGACCACCTCGACTCGAAGCCAGCGGTCACAAACCCAGCGAGTGCGCATCCGGAAGCTCACCTCCTATGCCTCAAGCTCGGCCGGTTCGATCACGCCGTCGGACAAGTCCCTGACCTCGTTTCCCTCCTTTTCCCCAGGCGACGTCAAGGACGATCCGCTCCTGAATGCGAGCGTTGATTCCGACACCACGGCAACGACGGCGGCAACGACGGCGACAACAACACGAGATGTGACGGACCAAAGCTCTGTATCGCTGGACGGGCTGACGTCGTCGTCTCCCGAGCGGACGGTGCGAGGAGCGCTATTTGACGATGCCCCCTTGCAAACGCAACATCTGCCGGGCTCCGTACACAATGCGCCAGACGAGAATATCGAGCGATTGATTGCTCGACACGGAGCAGTGGGCTTGGTCAGGCAGATTGCGGAAGACCTGGCCCAGCGAGATGCGCAGATGGCAGCTTTGCGCCGAAAGATGGAGTCGCGTGAGCGTGCGTTGCGCAAGATCATCCTCGAATGCGGGCTGTCCAATCTCGATCTGGAGAATAGACTGCGAGAGATAGAGCAAGCGTCAAAGAAGGTGGAGAAAGCAGATGGCGACGAGAGACGGCCCTCTGAGCTCGAGGACATGATGAACGACGCCATGAGCGACACTGTCGAACAGACAGAACTGGATAAGGACGCTACGATTCGCGCGAGAGTGGCATCCAAGGACTCGGATGACAAGCCCAGGGGATCAATGAGAGGCTGGAAGGACTATTTCTGGGGAACGGGAAGTGCCAGGAACAGTCGGGCCAGCAGCATTCACAACAACACCGAGAGTGCGATTCGAGCCGATTCACGTCGTCGAAGCGCACTGCAAGCCGACATGTTTAATCCCCCAAAGGCTGGTTCTGTTCGAAGCTCGAGTCGAGCGTCAAGCATGCATTCGAGCTTTGCGCCTGCTGACCGAAAAGCATCGTCTTCCCTGGCTGCGTTCGCCCTACGACTTGTCGCTGGGAATGCCAATGCCGCACGAGAGGCGGAAACCTCTTCTCGTCGCAGCAGCATAAGTGCAAGCGATGCCGAACCTCGAGGTCGTGCTGTCAGTGCCACCTCTTCCCCAGCTGGAAGCATGCCTATCAGTGCGAGCAAATCGAAAAACATACCCGCCGCGCGAAGGCCCACGGTAGCAACAAACTCTCAGCCAGAAAGATGGGATACAATGGGAGCAAGTCCTGCGACGCCCAGACGACTGGAGAACTATGGCCCGGTCGAGATGGACATGATTCTGCCACCAGATGCTCAGCCGCCTACGTTGACCCACATTTACAACAACATTCACGGGACCGAATTTCTAACGGATCGATTTGGATTCATCTACGACCAGAGGCGCAAAAAGAGACAACGCGAAGCGAATGAAATGATGAAGAAATCCAAGCGTGGCAGTCGAGTCGAAATGCTGAGCAGCAACAGAGCAGGCATCTCGCAGCATTTCGACGATGAAGATCTCGAGGGGAACAATGAATTCACAGATGTGAGGTCGGCATCGCCTCAGTCTCTCGAAGATCGTGAGGATGGCAAGCCCAGTAAGCGCTGGCAAGATTACCTCAAGATTGCAACGTTTCCAACAGAGCTACTCTCTCACACACCATCAAGCAGCGCACCAACCTTTGAAGTTGTTGAAGCTACGGATGGAAACCGGTCGCCAGGATTTACCAGCGAGGAGCGCGGCTTTGTGCCTCCAAGCAGCACCACGTCCGCAGGCACGGCTATCACGATGCCCGACGTCAACGTCTCAAAAGCCCAGCAGAGCTCACCTCTCAGCAGCGAAGAGACTGAACCCGTCAAGCTACTGCTGGAACAGCTTAGCGAGGTACATGATTCGCTGCAGCAAGAAAAGACGGTTAAGTGGAATGACTTTTTGCGAAAAGTGCGAGCGGAGCGTCGTCGTGAAGGCGAAGCTGCAGCTGCAGCTCTCGCGGCGGCTGAGAACCGAGCCACGCGAGCAATGACTGTTATGCCAGAGGTCTCAATCAATGATGGAGAGATTATTGGCATCTCGGGATTGGGAAACAAGGGCAAGGTTGGCCGTGCCAAGTGGAATGATTTCAAGATGCTGGTCTTGAGTGGTATCCCAGTGGCCTATCGATCCAAGGTGTGGGCAGAGTGCTCAGGTGCTACCGCTCTTCGAGTCCCTGGTTACTACGACGATCTTGTCGCTCAGCGAGAGGGACACGATGATCCATCAGTGGTCTCGCAAATCCAGATGGATATCAATCGAACGCTGACCGACAACATCTTTTTCCGCAAGGGTCCAGGAGTCGCCAAACTGAATGAGATGCTCATGGCATACTCTCGACGCAACCCGGAAGTCGGCTATTGTCAGGGCATGAACCTGATTGCTGCAAACTTGCTTCTCATCATGCCAACGGCAGAGGATGCTTTTTGGATCTTGGCTAGTATCATCGAAAACATCCTGCCCCATGGTTATTACGACCACAGTCTGTTGGCATCTCGCGCAGATCAGCAGGTTCTTCGGCAGTACGTGACAGAGATTCTGCCAAAGCTTTCAACACATCTTGAAGATCTGAGCATTGAACTTGAAGCGTTGACGTTTCAATGGTTCCTGAGCGTTTTCACCGACTGTCTCTCTGCGGAAGCACTGTTTCGAGTGTGGGATGTCGTACTTTGTACCAATGACGGAAGCACATTCTTGTTCCAAATCGCGTTGGCACTCTTGAAGCTCAATGAGCAGCAACTTTTGCAATGCACGACACCAGCGGCTGTCTACACTTACATCAACCACCAGATGACGAATCACGCCATCAGCATCGACGGTCTGATTCATGCGTCGGAAGCCCTCCGCAAGGTCGTCAAGAGAGACGAAATCGAAGCTCGACGCACCAAAGCTATAGAGGCCGAGAAAGAGCTCATGCGCCAGCGTGAGGCCCGGAACAATGCTCGTCGTGCAGAGCGCCTTGCAGCCGCAGCCCAAGACAACACATCCGACGCCGCAAGTGGGAGCACGACGGCCTCGGGAGAAGAAAGCAGCAGCAAGACCAGCACTCCCGTTGCCAGCGCCGTGCAGTCTGCAACTAGCCTTGCAGAACCAGAGTACGAGGTGGATCTCACGCAGCGATCTCCGATGCCCGTCGAGGAAGAGACGCAGCTTGGACTGGGGTAACTTCTGTTCCGTGAACAGGGTAATACTTACAAACAATTGTATCAGGCGGTATTGGAGGCTTTGCGTCGGATAATCTTCACCGAACAGCGTGTCTAGAAAATGATACCCCTTCTTTTTCCTTTCTTTTGTTGTCCATTTCACTTCGAGCACATGAAGTAGGCGAATACAGGATCTTTCAAGATGTGGAGTCAACGACAGACAAGCAGACGGTGAATGATAAGGCTGACGTGACCGTTGGATGCCAGGAGCCTCTTCGGGAGCTCGGAGACGTTGTGAGCACAGCCTCACAGCCTTGCGAGGATTCGGAGAACTTCTCGTATAGCAATGGATGACGAAAAATCCTACAGTCTCTAGGCAAACAACTCATGACAGCACGGTTCTCAAATCATCCCAACTATCTGCCTACCTACTTGTACAGCACTTGCTCATCTGTCTACCTTGCGGAGTCGTCGTACGCAGCTCGTATGCGATAACTGTCAGCTGTCTACCGCGGCGACTATCAAAGCATCCCATCCGCCATCGAAGCCATGCAAAGCCAGAATCTGTCAGAATACGGACATCAACATCGAGACGAACACGGCCGGCTTATTCTGTCTGTCCGGTCTGTCCTTCTTTAAGTTCGAGTTCCTGCAGTCAGGCAGCTCGTTGCATCACCCTAGGCTCTCTATGAGCCACGTCTTCCGCCATCGTGCAGCCCTGTTTCACAGAACCCTCTATAGTTTGTTCCCCTGAAACAACTGACGAGTCTGTTTGTCTGTCCATGCCGCATTCCCCTCACCTCTTTAGATTCTTTCATCCGTTCGATTGGGTTAGCTAGTGGCATCTCAAGCCCCGGCGGGCGTTGATGCAAAGGTGCCAGAAGCGCGGTAGCGAGAGATTGATCAAGAGTTCTCTAGACACCTCGTATTCACACGCAGGCAGGCAAGCTTGCAGCTCGGTACGTACAATGTCTGTGCTATTCGTTCCAACTTAGACTTGACTTGCTTGCTTGCTTGCCTGTTCAAGGCAGGCTTGGCAGTCGGGTAGCAAACGCAGCATCGATTGTTTGACGCGGACCTAGACAAGGGACTGAGCGAGGTTGAAGAAGCGGGGAGAGGATGCCGGTCGAAGTGGAGGGGAGAGAGCACAGAATGGCCCATGAGAGTTTCATGATTGTCCATGGTCGAGGCAACTAGCAGAGTCGAGGTGTCCTCGTGGCTCTCGGCATCCCAATGCATCTCCATCTTCCGGATCCCTTGATTAGTCGCTCCCTAAGCAATAACCGTAAACTCTGCAGAGGCCCACGTCTCAGTCCCGCAAGCTCAAGTCGACCAGCAGCTATTCTCGTCTCCTCGAATCCTCTAATCCTCTAGAACCCATCTGCGACTGCTGAATCGCCCGATGGTCATCCATCTGACTTGGCGGATCCTCGGCCTCAGACAAGAGGCTTGCTCTGCGGTGAAGCACTGTAATCAAGTCATCAGATCACGCCCCATACTCTACCGGTTTTGTATTGTATGGTACAGTACCGTCGTCCCGTCCACCCAGGCGCAAACCTGGGCGCCCAGCTTCGCACAGAAGTTTCTCTGACCAATTCTGCGACGGCCTGCTTGGCTGGGTGGCTGGTCAGGCAGTGTGCTCCTCTTCAGACGTTTCCTGTGTCCTGCAGTCATGGCTGAGGGTTGGTGGCCGTGGAGCTTGGCCTCGTGCGTGGGAAGGGGAGCCGCGGCGGCCATGGGGATGATAGGGCCGGGACATGGCCAGTGGTTTTAGGCTTAACGTTGGAGAGGAAGGTTTGCTGGAATTGAGATATTGCCGTAGGCTAAAGATGCCGTACGGCGCAAAAGGTTCTCTGCTCATCGCTGATCATTGATGTTGATCGCTGATTGCTGATCGCTGAAGAAGCATATCTCTGCAGCTCCTGGGCTAAACAGCCAGATCAGCTCGTCAAGTTACTCGTCCACAACGCTGGATCGCTTTCCTTTGGAACCAGAGAATACAGTAATCGCAGCGGGATAAACGACGATACTCTTGTTTGATAGTAATAGCATTGTATGCTCAAGTACATCTAACACTTCTAGGCTAGTGTGTATTCTCCAAGCCACCGCTTTCTGAAGCACAAGCAGAAAGGAATGATCTGCTATTGGAAGTTTATAAACATTCAGGGTATCTAAATCAGGAGGTTGCTGGGGTAGTAACACAAAGGGGAGGTAAAGGGTTGTTTGGATGTTTGAATGGCTTGAATCTTTGAGTGGTGACTCGACTCGTTTCCATCGTCTTTGAAGAGAACCGTTTCACGATAGCACCGTTGACGCTCGGTCAGTCGCCAAACGTTCATCTCTTGTGGCAAAGCCGAGAGACAATGCGCCAGATGGAGCACCCCGTCAGAGAATATCGATGGAATTGCTTTCCAGATGCGTATCCAAGGATTGTAGTGTCGTCGTTGATCGGTCTAGATGGATCGCGAGCACGGCCTGCTGGCCAGAACGTGATATGTCAAATTCCCCATCGTTTCTCATCTCTCGCCGCCAGTCAGTGCGCGAAGACGACCCTTGATCGTCCCCGTCTTGGACTTGAGGCCTTTTTTCTCCCCACTGCTCGTGTCCATGGCCCTCTTGACGGCGTCGAGACTTTGTCGGAACGGTCCAGTCCCGTCATCGACGCTCTCGTCGCCCGACACGGTCCCACGTCGTCCGCCCAGGACCTCAAACGATCCCGACGAGGTCGAGGAGGAATTGGAAGCGTTCCGTGCGCGACGCTGGGGCAGGTGGAACGGTGATGTTGTGGCCGATGTTGGCGATGTTGCTGTGGACGACGCGGCTGTGACCGCAGGACTGGGAGCGGCGGTGGTGCTTGAAGAGCGAGCGTCCATCTCGGACAGGATGCTGTTAAACAGCTCCGGGTTTGTAGGTGCGCGCGAGATCATGTCAATCTGCGTGTGCTCGGTGCCCTCGATAAAGCGTGAAGGCCGCGGGGGAGAAGCGTCTGTAGTCATGATGGTGGAGATGGGCTGATGAACAAGTTTGATGGGAAGAGATTCTAAACGAGCTCAGAAGAATATTCAGGATCCTTTTCACGGATGCCTTTGCTTCTGGCCTCGAAAGATAACGAAAAGTCTTGTGTCTTCTAGAGGAATGTGTTGTGTGGCAGTGCCGCCTTGGGACCTGATATGCAGTGATTGTCGTTGTTGGATTGAATGTGGGATAGGGCGAGCAGATGATTTGGGCAAGATGAGCGTAAATCAGATGGGAAGACGGAGTATTTCAAAACGATTTTCTTTGAAGAGTAGAACCAGGGGCAAAGGGGGGACGGGAAGGGGGATATCGGCGTCAATAAGTATTAAGAGGTGAGATGAGCTATTCTAGTACCGAGGACGTTACCACGACGCAAAGACGCTGCAATTGACGGCATATCACGGCTAGCTGTCTCCCACATCCAAGGGATCATGGCGTTGAAGGCTTGGAGGGACCTTTCCTTGACCTACTAATGACAGCCTTCTGCACTGACATGGCCGACGTAGATGGCCGTCAATAGTGAGCACTGAACCAGTCATTCCATCCCTGATGGCTGCTGCACGTTGAGAGTATATGACGATCGAAACGCCCTTTCAACGCCACCCTCCTAAAAGCAGTAGTGGAAGAGCAAAGCTGGGGAAGACGGCGCAAGCAAAAGGCAAGGGTCGTGAACACAGGCCACCAGCATTCAAAGGGTTCCAATTAATCATGCCGAGCTGGCTTGCAAAAAGGGACACAGCTACAGTCATCATCGTCCAAGATGGGTCAACTTGCTCGTGAAGAAAAGGTTGGGCCTGTTCCTT
This sequence comes from Erodium maritimum, assembly GCA_963921825.1. Lineage (NCBI taxonomy): Eukaryota > Viridiplantae > Streptophyta > Magnoliopsida > Geraniales > Geraniaceae > Erodium > Erodium maritimum. The sequence continues at coordinate 15,262 of CAWUGU010000021.1, read as the reverse complement.
GTGAGCGGCCAGGTGACGGCATAAGCAACTTTCTCCATAAGTTTGCACGAACTTATTCGAGTCTGCTAGGCCCGGCGCCGGGAGAGGATGACGACGAGACATGGCGTTTGCTCTTCTCTCACACCAAGAAGCAATGCTTTGTAAGTCACAAGTCGACACCAAGTCTTTGACTAGGTGGCTATGTTGAGAGAGACAACACAAGTCCCGACATGCCGGTAGGCCTGTGCCATAGACTGGCGAGCTTGTGCAAGTAGCTCTGTGATGAGATTTCAGTGCGGATGGTCCGGATGGCTTTCGTTGGAGGTGACGGCCAAGAGTTGGGTAACTATTGGAAATTGAGTTGGATCATTTGGCAATGGAAATCTTCGACGATGGTCTGACAGCGATGACTTGAGAGCGGCACCGGATCATGTTCCATCGTTGTGAATAGTTGTGAAAAGGTACCAAACAATGACAACACCTGGGATCAAAGGGATGATGGTCGTGGCTGATCTAGGACCCTTGATGCAGAACCGCAACAGCAACGGCGGCCACCAAGCCGTTGGTCGCAGCAGACGTCGTATCAAAGAAACATAATTCCATGGCTGGGCAAGTTACATGGATCGACCATGATTGTGTGTTGGCCCAAAGTGAGGACATTGGGATGATTTGAGACCGTACAGTAAGTTAATGGTAACTTGAACCTCTCCGCGTTCCTCGACCGCAGACAACTACGTACAGTTACTGCTACGCTGTCGTATGGCGTCAGCGGCTGACTACATGTAGACTCGTTCCTCGCCCTCTAAATTTGGACCTTTGGTCAACGGCCATCTCTCCAAGTTCTGTAGGACCCTCATTTCTATCAACCTATTAATTGTCAGTCTTCTTTAAATCTGAGACGAGACAAGCAAGTCTTTTGTTAGATCACGACTTCTACAAGTACTTCATGGTTCTCCAAAACCCTAGTAACTGCCCGATGCCGGCAGCTTCCACCACAACTATTACCACATGCATCCCCTGTCTCCTTGTCAACAGCTGCCATCTTCCCAGATATCTGGGCGATGATCCCTACTCAAAATAGCGAGCATCACATTCGACAGAAGCCTAAATCAACTTGCTGTCGTCGTCTTGCGCATCGCCCCCGAAACGCGTGTGCAAGCCTCGAGATTCAGGGCATCTTGGTCGCTCTCCGCAGTAGCAACCAGATCTGCCATCTCTTCGCCCAGGCATACCCTGGACACTCGACGACCTCGCTGGCGTGGCTGCTGTTGATCACGGACAATTGATTCAACAACATGTGGAAATTTGAAGCTCCATCTCCTCGAAAACGGGGCTTGGTTGCGCGGACTCTGACACAGCCAGAAACATTTCTGGAGCTTGACGTCTATCCGGCATGGCATCACTCTCCAGACACACCAGAGTCGAACAATGTTTAACCTGCATCGACGTCAATCGGCCATGCAATTGCGGACGTGAAGTCAGCTCTCATGCATTAAGCACCAAGCAGAGATGATCCGTCAACCGTTTTCTCAGTGTGACTCGAAGCACAATCTCATCAAGGGCCCCACCATCATCATATATTGATTCGTGACGATCATTCCAGACTCGGAAGCACCATGTTTCAAGAATGCAAGATACTTGGCTGTATTGCACTTAGCAAAAGCCAAGCTGCAGCTTGAAGCTATTCCGAGATATGTTTGCCGGCTGCTGTGACCAAGGCAAAGTGCGGTCTAAGTGACGCTGTGCGTGGCCAATTGATAATAGAGCAACACGCAGGCTGGCCCGAAAGCCCCACCAACTGATCTTGAGTAATCTACACCTGCATCTGCTCGATGAAGGTATCGTGCATTCTCTCGTATAGAAGATCTCCATTCCTCAGTCGATCTGCAAAGCTTCATCTATGGCGGAAGCTCGTTAATATCACGTCATTGGGCATCTTTGACTGCATCACGAAGCAAAGATGGGAATGTTTGTGATAACTGCCGCTTAGGTTATGATCTGGAAAGCTGTAGAAGCATGTCCCGCAACTCATCGTGTCTTACTCAGACCTGCGATACTTTGGGATACTTCTCTTGAGGAGGATGCAAATTTGGCGAAATGATAGAAGAGCCCAGCAACGCTTGCTCGTGTTAAAGACGGCACATGGATCAGTCTCCTTCTCATCCTTGTGTCCATCCTGGACGTCTATGATATCACGATAGGTTACCTTAAAGAAATTCATAAGTGCAACCACGACTTCCTCTAACAAAGCGATAGAAACAGTATTGAGATCACGTCTATTTTATCTAGTGTAGAGTTCGTGTTGCGGGATGTATTAATCTCACGCCAGAGAGTAAAGGGCTCAATGTCATTAGAGCCTCAACTCCAACCTTAACAAAGACTGGAGAGTATTCTGCAGCGAGTCCAGGTCCCAACTCACATTACTCCTGTACTTTGATATCGAAGATGTGATAGAAGATGCTCACTTCTTATTACTACATACAGGTCGCTGACAACGCGCCCAACCCAAAAGTCAAATCAAAGCAGCCGCTCAATTCCAACTCTCGATATCAATGAGCGAAACGGAAATCCAATCTCTTGTTGCCCTTGTCCGTGGTGGTGGCCAGGTAGTTGTCTCGCTCCTCCGTAGTCATCGAGTTCCAGATGGCATCACGCTTCTTATTGCGGTTCCAGTAATACCACTTCATGAACAGAATGAGAATGACGTTCCATGCAAGAACGCCCAGCAGCACCTTGTTCCGCGTCGGTAGCAGGCTTATCATCGTCACGATAGATCTGAATCATTAGTCGGGTACTCGATGAAAGGATAAACTTACGTTGGTCGAGATGACATTGCTAGCCTGAACAGCCATGTTGTAAATGGCAGAGCCAACAGTACGAGTGCGGACAGATCCAGCGTTTCGACTCGTCATAGCCACTGCAATCCTTCAGTTTCGATTAATCTAGGGAGGAGAGACACTCACCGATAATGGCGTGGACGTATGGGTATCCCACCATAAGAATACTCAAAACATACTTACCCCACTGGTGGCCGGCAGTGGGAATAACTTCAAGTGAGACCAGAATCGGTAGCATGTAGAATTGACAGAAGAGAATGATCCAGAAGCGGCTGTTGATCTTTTCGGAAACCCAGGTCAGAAGATCAACTGGAGCAAGAAGAGGACGTAGGCGGGAATTGTCAATAAGTTTGACTCGAAAGTATTCCAGCCCAAGTTCTTCAAGGTCAGTGTGAGATACTGCGCGACAGGCTGTTGAGGAATCGACCAGGTAAGTCCAAGCAAGGTAGATGAGCCACATGTCGTAGTCGGAGAGTGCTTCCCATAGGAGGCCAAAGGTAATGCCTTGGCGATTATGCATGTCACCCTGCTATTGTCAGAACGCCCGAGCACAGGATGATGTTATCACTTACTTTTCCTGGGTCATCGCGGAGAACACGGTTGACCATGATGATCTCTTCACGTTCACTGAACCATCCATCTTTGCCACGGAACCAACTGGCCGTCTCAGTGGGAGAGGGGGGAAGATAGAACCATGAGATGATACCGATGATGGCGGTCAAGATACCCTCAATGGCGAAGAGCAGCGCCAGCCGGCCCATCCTGTCGTCTCTCTCAGTCTGAGAATACCAAACGCCAGGAAAGCTCCGACGATACTCGTGGAGATGTATGCGCCCCAGAAGAAACTCAGACGGATAGGAAGCTCTTTGCTGGTGTAAAAGTAGGAAAGATAGAGAATCACATCGGGAATAAAGCCACCCTCAATGAGGCCGAGAAGAGCTCGAGTCAGGTAGAAAGTCGAAGTGCCAGTGATGCGGCTCTGGCAGCAGGCCACGATACTCCAAGAAACCATTTGAATGGGAATCCAGTTGTCGGGACCAATCTTCTTACTAAGAAGCTGAGAAGGCAACTCGGCAAATAAGAAGCAGAGGTAGAAGATCATCATGCCATAGTTGTAGTTGTTGGTGGTCATCCCGAGATCCACCAACATGTTGTCGGTCAGAGCTTGTGAGATATTGCCTCTGTCTAACTGCAGCGCAAAGAACATCAAACAGGCCCACGAGCATATGCGGTAGTCGAGCTGAGAAGTCAATATTTGGTTTGTGATAGCAGCTGGTTGCTCATGTAGAGCCGCAACATACCTTTCGTACCAACTTCTTCTCTTCCGCCTCACTCCAGGAAGCATGAGGGTCCCATCGATGGCGACCTTCGTACTCTCGGATAGGAACATAGAACTTAGCTCGGCCTCCGTCGGCGTATACTGCGCCATGTAGCTGTTGTGCATTTCCAGCATCGCTTTCCGAGTCAGGAGTGTAGTCACTGGAGGAGTATTGGGCGGCTTTGGTGTCTTTGTCGTCAACCTGACGATCGATTTGCCCACGGGCTTTGCGAAGGAACCTCTGGATTCCGTTCGATGGAGAAGCCCCCTCAACGACAGGAGGGTCATCGAGACCAATGGGGGTAGGGTCCGCCATTGCTATTGACTATGACTTGAGTTGATCAATTGGTGGCCCAGAATTGAGATGTATCAAATCCGACTTGCCACTTACCAGTGTCTGGAAACCCAGAAGAACAAGAACATGAGCGTAGAGACATCAGGTTCTTCCAGCTCTTATAAACCGGGAAGCCGTGTCTCTTTAATCCTGGACGCAATGGATGCAAGCTCTATTCGAGGCAAAACGCCCTGAGCATCACGCCTTCGACGGCGGTTGCAGATAACTGTAGCCATGCCTATCATTTTGGGAGCACGTAACATCGAACTTGCTCCGCATGGCAGCATAGAGAGGAGCTGTCGCGATCGCGCAATGGAGGAGTCTGTTGATGAACAAGGTGGAGATATCGTTGGCGGGGCCCAATTGTACCGAGCGTAAGAAAGAAAGGCAGGGCTATCTGCGAAAACGTGGGGAGAGGCGGAACAAAGACGCAGTGTCTATAACCCCATCCCGGAAGCACTTGCAGTATTAGACTGGTGCAGTCAGAGAACGCCGAAGGGTTGTGGCAGTGAGGTTGAGAGGAGCTGGCGGCCCGGATTCTGCATTATCGACAATCACATCATCTTCCATGTTAATGACCTTTTCCGCCAGAACTGCACAATGACCAACGACAGAGCGCAGATTTGACGACGACGGCCAGAACGGGTCTCTACGCTGTAGTGTTTCTTCCCGGAGGCGCCATAATATCTTTGGACCCAGCAGGGTACAATTCGAGAATGGTACTGTACTTGAAAAGTCGGGAAGAGTCGTCAACGCTTCAAGAACGGATCGACTTGTTGGTGATTTATTGCCACTGCCGTGTGATACATTAGAAGCTTGAGAAACCTTAAAAGAAAGGCTCCATAGGACTTATTGTTAATACCACACTGAAATGACGTTGGTCTGAGAGACATGTGCATAACTGGCGGAGACCAAGTGGTTGGGGTTGAAGTTCTTTATGTTCGACAACCCCGCCTTCGCATTGTGGCAGAGTGGTATAAATCAAATACCATAGTTTCTGTCATTGCAGAGCGGATGGAGATCCCAAAGATAATTGCTTGTGCTTGTGCTTTGTCTCGCGCCGTCTTTCTTTTGAATAGAGCGATTCATGGCTGATTTGACATGACCATGGCCTCGTTAGAAATCTGAATGGCGTGCTTTTTCCAAGTCTTCTTGTTGATACCCAGGAACAAGAGACAAACCAAGGGAAATTCTACGCCGGAAAGTTAAAACTCAGACGGACTCAGGTTACAGCTGGCGAGTTGGTGGCTGAGGCTTGTCATGATGTGTTCAAAGTCGAAGGTAATCCAAACTATGCAAAGAGATGACAAAGTCAAAAGGCAAATCTTTAGATCTTGCATGCTTCCGAATACTTCTTGTCAAGCTATCTACGGGTTAACATCCAAAGTTGAGACCAAGTCTTATACACAGACAGCCAGATATAGTCCTTCAGTCACCCACTCAGCTTGAGCAAGCTTCCCACACCTATCTGCATCAATCATGATCATAATAAATCTCTTCTCTGTTGCGAGATCCTGAACGTGTTCAGCTCTCGGAATATACTATTGCAGCAGCCAGCAAAGGGCTGTGGGGCAATCAATCATGGTGGCATGATAAGTCACGTATGGGCTTCATCGCCAAATGGACAGGGCTGCACGCATGGAGTCGCAGTCGCAGTCATGCAGAAAGATCTGCACGTTCGCAGCTGTTCTTCAAGGTTGTTCTCTAGGTCGCCGACTACCTGACTTGGTCGCCGTCTGCCGGCGTATCGTTTGCCTTGAAGCTTTAGGGATAAGTACGGAATCCTTACTCTACAGCCAAGGTATGGGTATTTTAAGATATGGGCACTCTTGATCACACAAACATGAGCCATCTACACTTTGAAAGATGCAACACATGGTGTCCTGCCAAAACATATTTCTTGACTGAGCAGATAGTCGGTCTGTTGTCTCTTGAGATAGCGCAAAGGGATCTCGCACGATACCCTTCAAGTATCTTGACTCAAGTTCGAATTCGCTGGCAAGCTTTGGCAACCCAATTACTGCTCTTGCTACAGGAAAACTTCCTCAGCGTTCACAACATTTTGAGGACAGCGTTGCCTCGTTGAACAAAACTCTTTGACTCTGATGCCTACTGCACATGCAAGCAGGGCCTGCTCTCGCCGCTGAACAGTCAAGACAAACTCTCTGATACCATGTTTGATATCCAGTGTCATCATCTGGACCTATCCCTCTATCCGGGAGTGATAGATATATAGTGGCAATACGAAGTAACGTTATTCACCTCGACCAATTCTTTGAAAGCACACCTGACCGAGACATCTCCCACTCGGTCTGCCCATGACGTCGACGCACTCAGAAACGTCCCACTGGGATCGCAACATCTCCATATCATCCAGAATCTGCAGGCCAAGTAGTGAAACCAGAATCTGAGAAGGCCGCTACAAAGTCTTTGCTCATCCTCATCCCATACCGACACTTTCAGCATAGATGGACCGTCAGCCTTAGCCGCCCGGAACATTTCCCGTAGAGGAGCCGCCAGTCGTGAGCCGAAGATGAGCCGGATACTAGAGGCCGGGGCAGGTGGGGACCGTTATTGATAGCTTGTTGATTGTTTTCGCGTTTCGCGCCTTGGCAACGACGGCGACATCATCGAGTTCACATCCAACGATTGCGACAAGGAAGACCGAAGACTGGTGCGGCGACTGGAAGAGTGTACGCTGCATCCTGGACATCCTCAACGAGAGACCCGACAGCGACTGTACGAAAGCACAGATAGAAGAACAATGAGCGGCAGCGGCAGCGGCAGCGCAGGCAACAGAGCCTTCTTCGAGCAGCAGCGCGAGGCGATTCTGGCAGAGATTGGCGTGGTAAGGATTGAGATCCGTTTGATGTGCATTGTGAGCCGTCACTAACACTGCTGCGCAGAATTTCGAGCATGTCCTCATGAACATTAACAAACTGAACCGCTCACTCGAGGGCGTGATTGCTGTGAGTGTTGATCTCTCTACGGTACGCATCACGAAGCTGACAAATTTGCAACAGGTCGGGAACGAATTTGGATCGGTCGAGGCGTTGTGGTCGCAATTCGAAAACGTCATGGGAAAGGAACCTGAAGTGCCGGAGCAGGCAGAGGAGACTGGTGCCGAGTCGAGAGAAGAGCACGAAGCCCCCGAAGACGAAGATATGACGGAGACGATTGAAGAACCCAGGAGATGAGAAAAAGAGATATGGAGACGTGGAAACGTGGATCGGGCGTTTGGATACCCTTGGGCGGCACATCATGACATTGACAAGTCACATTCTGGAACAGGCACGATGCAGAGAGAATCACACAGTAGAAATTTCCTAGTCTATAGGATTGAATGCTACAGTAAAGACACTATGATGAGGAGAGGTACAGGGGGGAAACAATAATATGAGACAAAAAGAAAGTAGACATGTCGTTGATTTGGATCCGCCAGACTCCTGAGAGAGCCTCGCAAAGGTGCCGCCTTACCCAACGGCGATCAACCACAGCTCAAGCCTTGTCTGGCGAAGAAAAAATGTATGCGTCTTGATGCGAGAGAAGTATGATCGTATTTGTCGTGTCGAGTGGTAGTTCATGCAAAAGTTTGGTTTCGTTCAAAGACATCAGGACATGGTGCTCTTCGTTAGAGCATGCGACAAGAGCGCTTCTTCTTTCGAACGCCGCCTGTCGGGTGTTGCCATTGCCAGATCTACCACCGTCGTCGGGCTGCTGCGCAGGTTGATTGCTGGGATCGTTCTCCACCACTGTGAGAATGGCCTTTTCAAAAATTTCGTGGACGCCGCGCATCTCCTTGCTGCTACACTCCATGTAGAGTGCGCCCATCTTGTCGGCACAGAGCGTCCCTGTCCCTCGGTCACGGGCGTGAGGCCCTGAGTCTTGAGCAGTTCGATACAGGAGCGCTTCGTGCGCAAATCAGACTTGAGGCCCCACGAGAATGAGCGGCGTATACGGGCAGAAGTGAAGAACCTCAGGGTACCACTGCAAGGTGTCAGAGCTGCTCTGATCTGAACTAGTCAGCGACTCACCTTGTCCATGACATTCTCGAGCGAGTTGGGGCAGTCAATTGCAAAACAGACAAACAGCAAGTCGGTCTCAGGATACGACAGAGGGCGTAAACGGTCGTACTCTTCCTGACCGGCGGTATCCCACAGCGCAAGCTCTACCGTCTTCCCTGACGGCGGGTGGATGGGGTAGGTGATGTAGTTCTCGAAGACGGTTGGGACGTATTTCTATCATCGTCAGTAAGCCGCTCTCGATGCTGTCGCCGTGCTCGTACCTCTGGAAAGTAGCCTTGGCTGTAGCTGATCAAGAGACAAGTCTTTCCGCAGCCGCCATCGCCAACAACCACAATCTTCTTTGAGTAGGCTGGTCCCTGGGTAACATGTGTGCCAACAGATTCGCGGCCGCCTGAACTCTCGCTCCTCATGGTGCTGACCGTGCCGTCGCTCGAACGGCCGCTCTGATGGCGACGAGTCGGTTTGCGTTGTGGGAGGGCGTCGTTCTTTGCCGAGACGGCAGACTGCGAGCGCTGGTGATGACCATTCGGCTGATAGTGGGAAACGGCCATGCTTTTAGGAGCGTGGCTTTGGCTGAAGGGCACTGGGAATGCTGCACAAGCCGTGGTCAAAGGCGTTGCGACAGGAGGAGGACGGTGGTGCGACTGACGGGAGCGTTGGCAGCAATGGACGAGGGCGAGGATGATGACGATTGAGGATGATTGCGATATCCAATTCTTAACAAGAGGCCTTAAGGCTTGGGGAGGAGTGGGAATGTGGAGTTGACAGCCAAGTTATTATTCCAAATGAATCCACGGACGGGGTGCGTATCGTATCGCCATGTAAACAATGGCAAGTGGCCGGACAACGCGCGTGACTGACCTCACCATGTTTATGCACACCCTGCATAGCAGCACAATGCATAACTTAATGCATCTAATCTCTCTGCGACGTGCTCTCCTCCAAATCCATCCAAATCCATCCAACGCCAATCTCAATCACTGCCAATGCCTGTCCCATAAGCCAGCCCTCGTCGTCGGCCTCTCTTGACCTGCTCCAACCCTCAGTCGCTCCTTTACACTACACGAGGACGTGCCTCGTTATCCCATGACTCGATGACTGCGACCACCGACGGTTCCTTTGCGGAGCTGGAAAAGTTCCCATCGCTCGACCCTACGACTGCCACGAGGTGACCCCCGAGGAGGAGGAAGATGCGCCCGATGCTGGCCTGAGAAGCCTAGAACACTGTACGCAGATCCCGCAGCCTGGCGCAATGGCTGTTGAGAGTTGCAAAATGCTAATTGCTCTTCTTGCGCAGACAAACGACGACTGTCGCCATGGCGCTTTCGATTGCGACAGGCCGTGCTGCCCATCATCCGCTGGGAGACGCCCTACCTCGCCTGGATGCAGTCCAAGATGCGCACGCCGGCGCTTGACTCCTACTTTGCGATCACAGCCAACCTGGGCACGCATACCTTTTTCATGGTTGTCTTGCCCATTCTCTTCTGGTGTGGACATACATCGTTGGGCCGAGGGTAGGTTTGCAGAGGGACGGCATCAGATGTGCGATAAGGAGGCTGACATGTTGCGCACGCAGAATGGTGCACATTCTGGCATCCGGAGTCTTCTTCACAGGCTTTGTCAAGGACTTCTTCTCCTTGCCACGACCGCTGTCTCCGCCGCTGCATCGAATCACCATGTCAGGATCCGCGGCGCTCGAGTATGGTTTCCCTTCGACGCATTCTGCCAATGCCGTGTCAGTCGCGGTGTATGCGCTCTTCACATTGCATAGTCCCGACTGCACGCTGCAACCAACGACGAAGCTCTGTCTAGAAGTGCTGTCATACTCATACGCCTTTTCGATTGTCCTCGGTCGTCTCTACTGCGGTATGCATGGCTTCTTGGATGTGCTTGTTGGGAGCTTAATGGGCGCGCTGGTACGTGGACCAAAACGGAATGTTGGATGAGCTGACCCTGTAGATTTCAATTATCGAGGTCATGTTTGGACCCACGTTTGATCAGTACCTCTACAACGGTAGCTGGGTCGCACCCTTTACCTGGGCCCTCATCATCATTGTCCTGATTCGCATCCACCCCGAGCCGGTGGACGACTGCCCCTGTTTCGACGACAGTCTTGCTTTTGCTGGAGTCACGATTGGCTGCGAGGTGGGCGGATGGCATTATGCCTCCACTCTCTTCTCGTGGAATGACCCTGTGCCAGCGACGGTGCCCTTTGACCTGGCGACAATGGGCTGGCCTGTGGTCATCTTGCGCGTCGTTATTGGCGTCTTGTCAGTCTTCGCCTGGCGCGAGGTCATGAAGCCCACGATGCTGCGATGGCTGCCTCACGTCTTTCGTGTCATTGAGCGCATGGGTCTGATTCTCCCGCGTCGCTTCTTCATGCCTGCTTCGGAGTACTACACAGTTCCCAACCCGCACAAGGATGACAACGTCATGCCGTCAGTCTCGGACATTCCCCAACTACTCAACTCTATCCGACATCCCAGCAGGGGACGATCCGTGTCGGTTGGACCACAATCAGCAGCTGATGCATACGAGACGCTTGCTTACCGCGAGAAGCATCGACGGGAGAGTGTTTCATCCTTGAACAACTCGATTCACGACAATGCTGGATCCGCTGAGGCGCCAGTTTCGGAGGATGGAAACTACTCTCAAGTCTCCGGATGTGCGCCTCGAGCGCCACGAGTACTGGGCACAGGAATCCTGCCGACGCCTGTACAGAACAGAGTGGTGTCTTTTGAAAAAATGATGGGCTCAGGGGCGAGCGAGATCCCAAGCGGCAGTGGAAATGAGAATGACGGTGGAGCTAATGGCACATGGCACGAAGGACACGATCTGGGAGAAAAAGAGATCTTCTCCCGGATTGAGAAGCCGCGTGTCAGATACGACGTCGAGGTTGTTACAAAGCTGGTGGTATATGCAGGTATGTGTTTCTCTGAATTCTGCTCAGCATACTGACATTGTAGGCATTGGGTGGATAGCCGTTGAGGGGAGCCCAGTCTTATTTGAGCTGCTTGGGCTCGGTATGGCAACGGTGACGGTTACCGTCTCGTGAGGTCACATTGGTCTCTGCGAGTGTTGATAAAAGAAGCGATGAAATTATGATCAAAGGCTCAGCATGACCTTGAACGGATATATCTTGTCTATTACCATTCTGTGCTAATTCTTTAAAAGGTGGTTGCGCCTGTTGGGTGTTTGCCCCGGGCGCGTTGGAGCGAACTCTTCTTCTCACGTTTCTCTGTACTTTTTGATGACAGATGGGCCGACAGGTCTTTGCGCCGTCTTTGAGTAGTGACGGTCTGTCTGGGGTTGAGTCTATACATACCCTTCTAAATGGTCATGGCTGCTGCATGTGTTTGTTGAGGCGTAGAGTATTGGGTTGATCATTCGATAACCTTGATGCCGATTCACGTATGCTCGTAACCTTTGCCTTCCTTCGGGCTCGTCACCATTGATTCTGCCGCTGTTGTAGAGCGCTGTAACTCATCCCGCCAACGGGTTCGCATGAACCGTCACTCTTTCGATTTTGAGCTCCTTTTGCGGACGGTTCTTCTTGTCCACAGGCGTGTCTTCCAACGTCTTCAGAGTGGCCAAGCTTTCCTCGCCCAGGACGTGACCAAAGACGGTGTTCTTACCATCCAGATGCGGTGCCTTGTCAAAAGTGAGGAAGAACTGGCTGCCATTCGTCCCCGGCCCCTTGTTGGCCATACTGACGATGCCGCGGGCGTTGTGATGCAGCGCTGGCCGAATCTCATCCTCGAATGGCGCAGACCAGATAGATGAGCCGCCCTTGGGGTGTGATGGAGGCGCACCCGTCTGAACCATGAAGCCTGGGATCAGACGGTGAAAAGCTGACGAGTCATAGTAGCCTGATGCGCAGAGGGCGAGGAAGTTCTAGAGATATCAGCAGTTGCAGGTGCAGACGACAAGAGCCAGGCCCACGATTCCACGCACCTCTGCGGTCTTGGGCACACTCTCGCAAAAGACTTCAATCTTGATGTCGCCGACATTCGTGTGCAGTGTGACGGACATGATGGCCAGCCACGTGCCTGGCCGGGTCGCAGAACAGGTCGACGAGCTTGGCTGAGGAAACGCCGAGCAGACGATCAGGAATTGGCTCGTATCACAGGTTGCTGCGGAGCCGCATGAGATTGCAGAGGAGTTTCTGGGGCTTGTCGAGGCGCACGCAGAGATGCAACGAGGGCTGGCACGAACGGGGGATCTTCTGAGGGTACTCGTGGTGAGGGTGAAAATGAAGCTGGTGATGGCGATTGCTGGCGGTTGACCAATCACAGCGTGGCTGGTGCTAGGCCGTTTATGGAGCGTGGGCACTTGCTTGTGAAGCTGATGATGACTTAACTTCATCACATCAACATCAACATCAACATCAACAACAACAAAACATCACCGTTTTATTGCTTCCTCTGCTCATCAACACGCGATTGCTCATCGCCAGCAGCTTCCCTTTCTCCCCGACGCAGCTCGTCCGCTTCCCTACAGCTGTCCTCGCAGCATATCGTGCCGCCCCCAACCTATCGACATCGCTCCGTCTCCGTACCTGTACTGGACTGTACTGTACTCTACTGGACTTGCCATTGTCACGCCTCGCCGGGGCATAAGAACCACGGCTCCCTGGCGAATCCACAACCTTATCCCGGGCGTGCGATCGACGTGGAAGGCTGTTTCTGTTTGCTTGGGGCTGGGAATCAGGGTTCAGCTCCGTCCTCGTCCTCGTCTTCTCAAACTTGCTCCGTGTCTCTGCGGTTACGTGCTACCCCTCGATAGCTCTGTTATCGCCCAAGCTCCTCCAACACCGACCGTGGCACTGGGTTGTGGCCGCAGACTCAGCTTCGACTGCAGTTCCGGCAGCTTCAGCAGAGCAACGCAAGCAACGCCAGCAGGTGCTGAATCGATCAACAGATGATGGATGCCGAGTGGTGATAGAGGAGCGTCTGTCATCCGTCGTCCAGCCTCTGCGTTCTTCAGTTGCCGCCCGCTGCAAGCCCATTCACCCGTCACCGTTCATCACCACCAACACCAGCACCAGCACCAGCACCAACACCACAGCGCCCCGTTGCTCTGCGCTTCCATCCACGCATTCCAACTTCATCCTTTGCGCCTCATCTCTCCCCCCTCCGCTCCCTGCCCGTCACGGCCCTGCTTGCCCTCGAGACCTTCTCAACAGCTCCTAGCTGCACCACTACGCAAACATCGCTGGCCGCTGCCCGCCTCCAGATCGTGGACGGATACGCTCTCTTCTACCTTACGCGCGACGCCGCGCTGCGCTGCGGGTTGCGCTGATCTCGACGCTTCTTCAGCATGGCGGCCTTTGTCCGAGTCTCTGGCCCCCCTAACAGCAATTTCCTCGTCGGATATCCTGGCATTTCGGCAACACTGGTGAGTGCGGCAATGGGAGCGGTGGTAGTTGGCGACGCTCGTGGTGGTGACAGCTGCGGCTTGGCGGTGATGAGAGACCCTCTGCTAACCTCTACCAGCCACGCATAGAAGGCAAGGTCGAGATCCGACCAGCTGTAGGCGTTTCAGCGCCAGTCAACATCTCTTTGGTTACAATATGCCTACAACGACGAGAGACGATACACCCGGCCGCCGAGTCCTTTTCAAGGAAGCGCCTGGGAACCCCGCGCCGAGAGATTACTGACATTGTGGGAAAGGAGATGTTATTGTTCCGTTGCGGACCAGGCAAGGAATACGAAAAGGTCATCTTGATGGACCTACCGTTTGTGCTCTTCATACCGTTCGGACGCGGAGGCGAGGAGAGCAATCGACGCATCCCCCCCGCTTCTCTGCAGCTCCCAAGCCGGACTGCAGAAACGTACTACCAGCTGGTGGTAACTGTTCAGCAAGGCCATTCAGAGAACAACAAGTATGCTTTCCCCGTGCCGATTCAACGATACGACACGCTCTCGTCTTTTGGCATGTACAATCGTCCCGAGATCCAGGAGAAGGCCGTGGATTCATTCGTTACTATGGGCATCTCACTGCCACGCTGGTCATACGGACCACTGGATCCCTTGAGCGTGTACGTTCAGCTCTCGCCGAACCCAAACTGGATGAACAAGGCGAAACGGGTGACGATCAAAACGATAACAATTGGCATTGAGGAGGAGATCACCTACAACCCCGAGGGTGATGAGCCGACGAAGAAGACGAACCGACTGGCGAAGCAAACGCAAGACGTGGGCATGAAACTACCAGAATCTGGCTACTTTACAAATTTGGGCTTAGTGTTTCCAGCAAAGGAGATTCGTGATGGCGAGGGAATCATTAGAAAGGCCAAAGCGCCGTTTCCCACATACTCGGTACAATCGTTTACGACGACAGCGACATTGTACAAGATTGAGTTCTTTCTGATAGTCAAGGTATGTTTTCGCGGTCTTTTCTACTCTCTACTCACGGATGCAGGTCTCATTACAAGGTGCCAAAGACATTGTCATACGACAACCCATAGTCGTGTGTCCACTAGACTTTGAGTCATGTCGGGAAGAAATGGAAGCTATTGAACAAGCAGCCAAAGATGCTGCACATGTCGACGCCTCAAACCCCATGCTACCAGCAAGGACCATTATCCGAGCCAACGACCGAGACTCGATGCGAGCATTGGGATACACCATGGTGGGAAACCAACGCAAGATTTTGATAAATTGAGACGAGCGAAACGGAGTCTCTTTAGGTTTGTCTTTGGAATGTGCTCAAGATCATTGAGCACGGAGCAATGTGCCCATCGACACGACAGGATTTGGGAGCTCGG
>CAWUGU010000020.1:0-84884 GCA_963921825.1 Erodium maritimum | reverse complement strand
AACTCAGGCTGTTATTGCCTGCTGCAGAACAAACGACAGGGTTACGGTTGTGGAAGGAACGGCTGGAGCAGGTAAATCCTTTACAATGGCAGCCGTAAAGAAAGCATTCACTGACAGTGGTTATCGTATTATTGGAACTGCGCTTTCATGGAATGCTGCTGCGGTATTATCCGCTTCTACAGGTATTGATGATTGTACTGCTATTGAAGGTCTTACAAGAGATGTTGAAAAGGCTCAAGAGCAGGGGATCGATTACTTCAGACAAAAAACAGTCCTGATCGTTGATGAGGCTGGGCTTGTAGGTTCTCGTCATATGAAAAAACTGTTAGAGATGACAAGGAATAGTGATCATCCTATAAAAGTAGTGCTGACAGGTGATACACGTCAGCTAAACCCTGTTGACGCAGGGAGTGCGCTGGAAGCTATTGTTCATTATCATGGGACAACGCGTATCGACACCATTCGTCGTCAGAAGCAAAAAACTCATCGTGATGCGGTGAAAGATTTTTCTTTCAGAAAATCAGGTATGGCAATCAATACTTTCTTACAGCAAGAAGCTCTTCACTGGTGTAAAAATAAGAAAGATCAGTTTAATATGGTAGTAAGAGACTTCTTATCTTATAAAGCGGCTAATCCTGCTAAGCGTCCATTGATTTTAGCATTATCAAATGATGATGTTACTGAACTGAACAAAATGGTTCGTGTTGCCTATAAGAAAATGGGGCTGGTTTATGGTTCTGAAACGCCTCCTATTAAAGTTACAGATGGTAGAAAAATGTGGGAAACGACATTTGCTATTGGTGATGAAATAGTTGTAAGAGCTAACAGTAAAAAAACAATCGTGTATGAAACGCCTGAAAATAAAGAAAACATGGATAGAAAAACATGGGTTCCTAAAAAAGTAGGTGTATTTAACAGAAACAGTGGAAGAATCGTTGCAGTTGAAGAAAGTACAGTTACGCCTGGTTCTTATGACATTGTTGTAGATATGGATGGAGATATTGCTGGACGTATGGTTTTAAATACGAAAGATTTCCAGCATGATAACAAAGCCGCTTTTCCTGTGGTCCATAACTTTGCTACAACGATTTATGCAAGTCAGGGTCAGACTGTTCAGAAGGTGTTCTTAATTGATTCTGAGAAAATGGATTTCCGTCTTGCTTATGTAGGTATGAGTCGCCACACTGATAGCGTGAGTATTTATCTTAATGAGGCAGAGCTTCATACTCGTCTTGATAGAAAACTGGGTAAGGCAGAGCCGGACAAGCTCAAAAAAGAGAATCAGGACAAAATAAGAAAATCTATGCCAAACGAACTGCCAGTTACGGGTCGTCGTTATTTCAGACATGAAATGTTAGGTGCTGTTGCCGCCTCTTGGGGTAAAGACAAATCAAACAAAACAGCAATGATGTTTGGTATCGAAAGACGCTCTCAGAAAGGTTTCAGTAAAAACAGCATGTCTCAATCTGAGTTGTTTGAAATCAGACAGTCTCCTGATTGTGAAGAGGTTGTTGATTTTGATACAAACCGTTATACAGTTCAAAATGGAGATAGTTGGGAAAAACTTGCTAAAAACATGGGTGTTATTGAAAAGCTTGATACACCTGAAGATATTAAAAAGCTGACTAAATGGGTTGGGGATGTTAAAAAGTTTAGCAATTTTAAAGATGATTGGGATCTTGAGGCTGGAGATGTTTTATTCCTGTCAGAAAGATTTAACGTGCCACATCCATTAATCGATCTTGAAAAACTTTTTGCCATTGAGGATGAAATAAAAGATACTGAAATCGTTAGAACGGCAGAGGTGAATGCTAATAATGTAGCACATAAAGAACCAGAGATGCCTTTAGACGAAAACCTGCTTCCCAAAAAAGAAAAGGGTAAAGTCTTTGATGTTGATAAAAAAGAAAAAGGATTCTTTGATATCTTCTTCAGAGGTAAGTCTTCTGATAAGGAAGTTAAAGAAGAAGTTCAGTCGGAAGAAGTGTCTATGAGTGAGTATAACTCATTAGGTGGAGATATCGATTTAACGCCAGACGAGAAAAAAGAGTATGACAGACTTTCAAAGAAAAAGATTAAGCCTGTTATATCTATTCCTTTCTTAGAGGAGGAAGAAAAGTTGGCTTATATAGACAGAAAAGGCCGTCTTGCTTTCAACTATGGTGGAGAAAATGGTCCAACTACCGAGTTTATTGATAGGGCAAAAGGTAAGTTTTGGGGTGAAGGAAAAGACTATGAGCCACGTATTTTTGCAACTGATGGTCGTTCTATTCAATCACGTTATGACTTAAAAGGAAACTGTGTGGTAGGGCAAGGTTTTCCACCAACATTTCTTAACCCACGTAGTGATAAGGCTCCTTTCCTTATCGTGCCAGGTCCTAAAGAGTATCTTTGGACGTATAACTATGCTCTTGATAAGTTCAGAGAGCACAGAGAGATCGATAAGTTGCCAAACGTAGTATGGGGCGCGAAAGGTGTGGACTGGTCATTACTGTTTAAAGAAGGAAACGATTATGCTTCGAGAACACGTATTACACGTGGTCAAGATCCGAAGAATATCGAGTGGGCAGTAAATCTTCAGAAAAAACTGTGGGAAGATAATAAAGTAAGGGTGCCTATATCGCCTCAAATCGAAGGTCATATTCTTCCGTGGGAGTCATCACCTCAAATGGAACAAAGAAGAAGGCCTATGCCTTAATTATGACAGAAGGGAAATGGGGATGCCTGTTTCTCTTCTTTTTTATCATTAAATATCGTAAAACCACCTCCTTTAGGTAGTGGAGCAGTCAAGGCTGAATATCTAAATGTAAGTCGCAATGTCAATATTGCGTAAACTAACTTTCTCACGCATAATATAAAGATACGATTTGTTTTTTATTGCTAAGAGAGTCATGATTAATATGTCATTAGAACAAAAAATTACTATAACTCCACCTGACTATCTTCATCTTTTTAATGAGGAAGAGCTTAAATTCGTCTCAAATTCCCTCAATGATTCATTAACTTTTATAACCGATAAAAATGCACATTTTTCTATGAGGCGTTTTAAAAATCAGTTGAGAACAGTTATGATGATTGATACGGAAGTGCCTGAGTATAAGAAAAAAGCAACTTCTGAACAAGGAAGAGAAAAACTGGCACAAGAACAGAAAAAAGCCGATCAGAAAAAGCATTTTGTTTTTGAACTTATGAAGAAGACTAACTTTGATGATTTGGTAGATTACTTCATAGATAAAGACTGTGATTTATTGCCAATAGATGGCACGAATGATTTTACGACAGAAGAAATGTATGACACAGAAAGAAAAATGGTCATGTATTCTAAAGAAGAAGCTGCTGAGCATATGCTTGATGAGCAGGTCGTGAGTAAAGCAATTGAAGCTCGAAAAGGTATAAGTCTGGAACAGACCAAGGCTGTCTTAGCGTGCTGTAGAACAATAGATCGAGTATCTGTAATAGAAGGAACTGCTGGTGCGGGTAAATCTTATACAATGGCGGCAGTAAAGAAAGCATTTACTGATAGTGGATATCGCATTATAGGAACTGCGCTTTCATGGAATGCGGCGGCGGTATTGTCTGCTTCTACAGGTATTGATGATTGTATGGCTATAGAAGGTCTGACTATCGATATGAAAAAAGCGCAGGAGCAAGGCATTGATTTCTTCAGACAAAAAACGGTTTTAATTGTTGATGAAGCTGGCCTTGTAGGTTCACGTCATATGAAAAAACTGTTAGAGATGACAAGGAACAGCGATCATCCCGTAAAAGTCATACTGACAGGAGACACTCGTCAGCTTAATCCAGTTAATGCGGGTAATGCTCTTCAGGCTATTGTTCACTACCATAAGACTACACGTATCGATGAGATTCGCCGTCAGAAACAAAAGACACATCGTGATGCGGTGAGAGATTTCTCGTTTAGAAAATCAGGTGTAGCGCTTAATACTTATATGCAGCAAGAATCTCTTCACTGGTGTAAAGATAAGAAGACGCTGTTTAATATGGTTTTAAGAGATATGCTTTCCTATAAAGTTGCGAATCCAAGTAAGCGTGCGCTTATTTTAGCTCTGGAAAATAATGACGTTACAGAACTTAACCGCATGGTTCGTGTTGCATATAAGAAAATGGGTTTTGTGTATGGTTCTGAAACGCAACCAATAAAAATTACAGACGGCAGAATAATCTGGTCTTCTACTTTTGCTATTGGCGACGAAGTAGTTGTGAGGGCAAACAGTAAAAAGACAATCGTTTATGAGATTCCTGAAGATAAGAATAACATGGATAAATCCACATGGGTTCCTAAAAAAGTAGGTGTGTTCAACCGAAACAGTGGTCATGTTGTTGATGTTATAGAAAGTAAAGTTAATCCGGGATCTTATGATCTGATTATCGATATGGATGGAGATATACCCGGTCGTATGGTGTTAAACACAAAAGAGTTTGAACATGATACTAAATCTGCTTTTCCTGTAGTTCATAACTTTGCAACAACAGTGTCATCAAGTCAGGGGCAAACAGTTCAGAAAGTATTCTTTATAGATAATAAAGGTATGGATTTCCGTCAGGCGTATGTGGGTATGAGTAGACATACAGATGGTGCTGAAGTGTATTTTAATGAAACAGAACTTCATACTCGTGTAGATAGAGGGCTTGGAAGAGCGGAGCCTGATAAGCTTAAAATGGAGAATGCTGAGAAATACCGTAAAAGTAATCCAGATGAAATGCCAGTGAAGATTAGACGTTATTTACGTGAAGAAATGTTAGGTAAGGTTGCTTCTTCATGGGGTTCAGAAAGAGCAAACATGACTGCGCTTATGTTTGGTATTGAGAAAAGACAAAGTAAAGGATTTAACAATAAAAATATTATTTCTAACAAAGAGCTTTTTGAAATAAAGGAATCTCCAGATTGTGAGGAAGTAGTAGATTTCGATACTAATCGTTATGTTGTTGAGCATGGAGATAGTTGGGAGTCTATTGCGGTTAAACTTGGCGTAATAGAATCACTTAGCACAAATGAAGATGTTAAAAAGCTCACTCAGTGGTTTGAAGACATTAAAAAATTTACTGATTTCAAAGATGAGTGGAACCTTGAGGCAGGTGATATTCTATTCTTGTCAGAACGCTTAAATGTTCGTCATCCAATTATAGATATCGAGACGCTATTCTTAACAGAAGATGTTGGTGAAACTGAAATTGTTCATACTGCTGAGATTAATAAAAATAGTGAAAAATATAAAGCTCCTGAAATGCCTTTACAGGAAGAAGTTAAGCCACATGTAGAAGAAACTAAGCCTGAAGAGAAAAAGGGATTCTTTAAGTCTTTATTTGGCAGTAAGAAGAAAGATGATTCTACAGTTGAAGATGTAAACTTTAGAGAGTATGAGTCTTTAGGTAAGGTTATTGATTTGTCTGAGGATGAGCAGAAAGAATATGCAAGATTGGCTAAAAAGAAAATTAAGCCTGTTCTTAATATTCCTTATGTAGAGCAAAAAGAAAAGTTGGGCTATATTGATAGAAAAGGAAGATTGAAGTTTAACTATGGTGGGCAAGATGGTCCGACTGATGAGTTTATTGATCAGATAAAAGGCAAGTTTTGGGGTGAAGGTCGTTATTATGAACCAAGGGTTTTTGCTACAGATGGCGCGTCGATTAAGTCAAGATATGATCTGGAAGGAAACTGCTTAGTTGGTCAGGGTTTTCCTCCAACTTTTTATAATCCTAAAAGTGAAACAGCGCCTTTTTATATTGTGCCGGGCGCTAAGGAATACCTTTGGACTTATAACTATGTTATGAATAGCTATGCTGAACATAACGATGTTAATAAGGTGCCCAACGTAGTATGGGGCGCTAAAGACGTAGATTGGTCATTATTCTTTAAGGAAGGCAACGACTTCGCTTCAAGAGCACGTATTACTCGTGGTCAAGACCCGAAAAATATTGAATGGGCTATTAATCTGCAGAAAGTGTTATGGGAAGAAAATAAGGTTAAAATCCCAATTTCCCCTAAAATAGAAGACCATGTTTTACCTTGGGAGACTTCTCCAGAAATATCACAACGTAAGCGTCCATCACCATAACAAAGACAGGGCAAGCCCTGTCTTTCAAATTGTTGGCTTATATGCTTAAGAAATGTTTTGATAGTCATACAAGCTTAAGATATAATGTTTAAAAATTTTATTAAGGAAAATACAATGTCTGATTATGATTGGTTAACGATAAACAGTGATGCGAGTCAAGCTATAACTAAAATGCTTGGTCGTAAAGGTGATTATAACCATACGCTACGCTATGACTTTTTAAAAGCATTACTGCCTTCGGAAGAAAATAACTACAAGCTTGATTGGAGAGATATTGAGGCTGTGTTCCCTGATTTGGTTTTAGTAATGAAAAATACGCCACAAGAGAAAGATTACCATGATGAAGGTGATGTGTGGACACATACCAAAATGGTTGTAGATGCTTTACTGGATAATCCTGAGTATAGACGTTTGCCCAGAGATGAGCAGGAGATTATGTTCTGGACCGTGCTTTTTCATGACATTGGTAAGCCGGGTGTTACAAGAAGAGACGAGGAAAGCAATCGTATTTCAAGCCGTGGGCATTCAAAGCGTGGTGCGCAAGATGCTCGTTTACTTATGTGGTATGCCGGTTTCCCTGTAGATTTAAGAGAGTCTGTCGCTCGACTAATTATGGTTCATCAATATCCGTTCATGTGGATTAATAATGCGGATACTTTTCAGTTAAGAGAACTTTCTCAATCAATGAAGATGAATCATCTTAAGCTTATGGCGCATTCAGATGCTTTGGGACGTGAGACGATTCCACGTAATGAAAAACAAGCGATTCTCGATAGAGTGGAGCTTTTTGCTTTTGCCTGTGAGGAAGAGCAATGCTTAATGCGTCCTTGGCAATATGATTTTTCTAGCCTTCATGCTGAACGACTGTATTGGGAAGGTCGTGGAGAAACTTATGAAGGTAGAGAGGTTCATTGGGAAAAGAGATCCGATGTTATTCTTTTATCTGGTTTGCCTGCGAGTGGTAAGGATACATGGATAAGTAAATTTGGTGAAGATATGCCTGTTTTATCATTTGACAATGCCAGAGCTATGTTTGGCTTTAAGCAAAAAGATAATCATGGTGAGGCTGTTCAGTATGTGGTAAAAAAAGCGAGGAAATGCTTGCTAAAAATGAGCCTTTTATTTGGAATGCTGCGCATCTTTCACCTCTTACAAGAGATAAGAATATCAACCTTCTTCGTGCTTACGGTGCGACAATAAGAATTATTCATTTGGAAAGCGATCCTGATACTCTACTTCAGCGTAATGATAAGCGTGGCTCAACCTTGCCTGGCTCTAAAATTCTTAATATGGCTTACAAATGGGAGCCTCCATTGCCTACTGATGCTCATGAAATGATGTGGTGGAAAAATGATGAGCCTGTTCATCTGGATTTCTTAACAACGCGAAAAGATGATGAGTCTCCGTGGTTGTTTAGTAAAAAGACATCATCATTAAAAATGAAAAGGTAGTAGAGTAATAGCTCTTGATATTTCTATTAAAAACGATATTGTATAATTAGTATTTACACGATAAAGGTGATGAAAGTGTCAAGAGCGATTTCTATGGATGAATGGCAAATGACTATAAGAACCAGTGAAGCAAAAGCTTCATGGGTGAAGAGGCAAAATGAAGCCCTAATTCAACTTATAGATGCCGTAGAGAAAAATGAGCAAGATGTTGTGGCAAAGCTAATCAGAGAGGGTGCGCCTGTTAATGATGCAATGTCGGGTGAGATGACGCCGCTTTCTATGGCGGCTATAAATAATAATGTAGAAATGATAAAGTTCTTATACCGTGCGGGTGCGGATATTACTATGCGTTTTGCTAATGGTAAAGATGCCGCATGGATTGCTATGGAAAACTTTAAGTTCGAAGCGTTTTATTTATTGATGAGTTTAGGGTCTTCTGTTTCATTACGTTTGTCTGACAGTAAGGAAACCCGTTTAATTGCTGCCACTAAAAATAGTGATGTGCGTTCAGTAACGTTCCTTATGGGTAAAAAAGCAAATCCTAATGATTATGATATTTTAGGTAAAACACCTCTGCACTATAATCTTGCTAAAGACCCTTATGAGGAAGATGATGCTCAAATAGCACGTATGCTGTTAGCTGAAGGTTGCGATCCGAATACAGTTGATATTGATGACGTTCCTGCGCATGAGTTTGCCGAGAATGAGTATGCTAAAAGTGTTCTTTATGGCTATGATTTGGTCAAAGCATCAGAAGCGGCTATGAAACGAAAAGCATTGCGTGCTGAAAAAGAAGTGGCTAAAGAAGCCGAAACGCTTAAAGATCCAGAGCCAGAGCAGCAAACGCCTCCGACGATGAAAAGACCGTCGAAGCGAAGAAGGGTTTAATAGTTATTTAAAAACAAAAAGGCAGCTTAGGCTGCCTTTACTTATTCACCTGTAATAAATAAATTTGCTTATTAATGATGCAAAATATACTATTGGAGCAACCAATATCGCGAGGTAGAGCAACTTATATCAAATAAAAATAAGGTGTGTTGCGTCTTACTGTATTCAATATCAGTGTTTTACGGAGTTAATAATCAATGAAAAAACTAATTCCTGTCTTTTTAGTGAGTGCTTCTTTGCTTGGAGGGTTAGATGTTGCTTATGCAGCGAAGGCTTCTAACCCGGAAGTATGGGCAGACTCACAAGCAAAAGAATGGGGTGATACGCCTGATAGCGTTAAATATGTATTATCTAACGTTCAGATTAGCCGTAGCCAGGGTGCTAATGGCAATAAAAAACAAACCGACCTGTTCTCAACAAAATGGCTTAAGGAAATGCAACGCTCTCCTTCCACGTATCGTCTTTCGTCTCAGGATCAGAAATGGGTTGATAATGTGTTAGCTAATGCTGAGGCTAAAAATAGCGGTAGCTGGAAGCCAAGCAATAAAACACCAAAAGCGCCTGCTAAGCGTCAAGTTGAACCAAAAGCAGAAACAGAAACTGTTTCTGCTAGTGCTCCAGTTATTCCTAAAGCAAGTAAGCAGAATAAGAGTGTTTTCTCTGATGATAATGTCGTTGCAGTTAAAGAAAAAACTGTAAGCGCACCTAAGAAAACAGTTGTCGAGAAGGAAGTGAGTAAGCCTGTTAAAGCAGAATCGAAAGCCCTTCCTAAACCTGTTATTATTGTTAAAGAAAAGCCTGATTTAACACCTGTTAAGCCTAAAGAAACTGTTAAGGTCATGTCGGCTGAAGATGAGAAAGCTGCTGAGGAAGCCCTTGCAGAAAAGACAAGATTAAGTGAACAAGATGCTTTTATCACAACACTTCCTGTAATAGCTGATTCTGATATGGAAAGAAATCCAATCGATGAAGTTAAAGAAGAAGTATTAGATATGCGCAATCAGGCGATGGAAGCTCATATTCAAGAGTTAGATGAGCAAGAAGCAGCTAAAGAAGAAGAAAAAGCTGAAAGTGAAGATCAGGCGAAGTCAGAGCCTAACGTTGCTGTGATTAAAGAAGATGGAGTAAAGCAGATTATACCACTTAACGATCCTGTTGAGGCGGTTAAGCAAGACATATCAGCAAACGTTGAGTTAACGCATGTAGAACCCGCCCTGAAAGAAAATGATGTATTGCCTATTAATAACGACAAGGCTTCACAAGTATCTTCTGCGGTTGTAAACAATGATACAGGCTGGATGAGCAGTGCGCTGATATCCTTGGGTTCTATTTCTGTGGTTATGTTCTTGCTGGTGCTGACATGGATTAGAAAAGTTGTATCAAATGGAACAGCTAATAAGTATTTTTAAAAGGAAAAAATCATGAGAGAAGCATTTGTTTTGACAGGTATAGGACAGGAAGGTTTTTTACAGGTTGATTTTGATGATGAGGGAGAGGCTCAGTATATTTATGAAATGCTCCGCTCAGGCTTTATAGAAGAAATGGAAAAGGTGTCATCTAGACGCTGGTGCGAAGTAAAAGAGAACAGGGAAGAGCTTGATAACGCATTTACACAAGCATGGTTGATGATAAAAGTAGCGCGTTATTGTGAGGATGAAGATTTTAAAAAGGTTATGGAATCAGATCCTCAGCTTATTAAATCATTCTCACAGATGGCTCTTGAGGCGTCTAAAATGATATTAGTTATGATTAACTCGGTAGGTAAGACTAAATGTAAAGGAGCTTGTGCCACGAAGAAGATAAGAAAGAGATTAATGCCTATTGAAAATGCGCTGAAAAGAAATCTCGGTCCAGAGTTTCTCTATAAAACAATTACGTTCCCGCATATAGTGGTTCATGAAGATTAAGGGGCTTGCCCCTTATTTCTTTTAAAAGATGGTTGTACACAACGATCAGTTATGTTATTATATATGTACTGTTTTTATTTAATGTATATTTAACTAACCAAGAAAGGAATTTAAAATGACTGATCGTATTTCTGAAAAAGACCTCGTATTCCCAGCACTGTTTATCCTGTCTCAAGCAAAAGTTCATCTTAATGATCCGAATGTCTCTACAGCTGATTTAAAAAAAGCTATCTTATCTCGTATTGATGATAAATTGTCTGACGAAGATATGCTGCCTCTTAAGAACCGTGGAGATTCTAAGATTGACCAAGTTATCCGTAATTTGATTTCAAACAAGACCCTTGAGAAAAGTGGATTTGCTGAATACAATTCTGATGACCGAACACTTAAAATCACGCCTGCTGGTTTTAACTTCGTTTCAGAAAAGCTGATTGCACTAACGCCTCTTCCTGAAGAAATTCGTATTCTTAAGCAAGAACAGGAACAAGAAGCAGAGCCATCTCGTCAGCGTCCAAGAATGCGCTAATTAATAATTAAATTTCTTTTAAAGTCTTATGATATCGTATAATCTAAGAGAGCTTCGGCTCTCTTTTTTTTTTATACTTTAAAGGAGTAATCAATGGCTTTTGGTGATCATTTAACAAAACGTAATAATATAGCAACAGCAGAACAGTTAGAGCCTAAGAAAGGCATTTATCTCGATGGCTGGCATTTTAAACCTGATGATAAATGGAAACTTGTGTCGCATCTGCATAAAAGTATCAGGCATGGAAAGGCTCATGATACAGCTTTGGCTGCTAAATGGATGTATGCTTTAGATCCGGCTTATACAAGATATAGAATGGCAGTAATAGCCTTTGAGGATATTGCGGGCGGTTCACCAGAGGTTATCATAGAAAGTATGAATCAGGGGTGGAAGAAAGACGATATTGAGCATCTCGGTGGTAGCGCGTTTATCGTTGAGCAGGCTATAAAATGGGCAGAGTCAGTTAAAGATAGAACTGCTAACGATTGGGTTTCCTGTACACGTTGGGTTTCTGAGTATCTTGCAAAACACAATGTTAATTCTGTAGATGAGCAATCTATTGAGGATGCTTTAGAAGTTGCATGGGATAGCAGTCTGACTTGGTGGGAGCGAGGTGTTGCAGCATGGCGTGTTGCTGGTACGAAACGCTTTCCTAATCCCTCTTTAGGTAAGTTCGATGGAAACTGGGATATGTGGATTCAATCCTGTAGAGATAAAGGGGTATCTGAGTTAATGATAACGTGCATGGGGCTTGGAACAGCAACACAAAAAGAAGGTAGCCCAATATTTTTGCCTTTTGTGGATATAGCATTCCAAACGGAAGAAGTTAAGCAGATTGACAAATCCTCGTCGGTTCTTGATTTAGGTTATGTTGGCCCATATTGCTCTGCGTCCATAGATAAGCATACATCTGAAGGTAAAAAGGCAATAGATGATTATATCCTTAATAATACAGCACTTTCACAATGGTTAGTATGGAAAGGTATTGATTTTCAGATTGCTGCTGATCTTGTGGGCCGTATTCAGTTTTGGGTAGAAGGGGGTGTGTTAAATAAGCACTATGTTTATCCTACTATGAAAAAGATTAATAATGATATTAAGAAAAGAGTTCAGGAAAGGACAGGCATTAATGGATCAGACTTCTTCTCATTAGTTAATGATACACAAAACTGGCATCTTTCAAGAAAAAAAATAGTCAAACTTTAATAGAAACCTATTTAATGTATTCACAAAGCTCATCTTTTGTTTTAACTTGTTTCTATGATATTTAAGAAGAAGGCAAAATAATGGATGAACTAATACGAAGTTGTGAAGAAAGAGATTTAGATGGAGTGATAAAGTATTTTAATACTGAAGTTTTTCCTGTGGATGAAAAAGAACAGGGAGGCTATATTATTGAAAGTGTTATAAGGAACTGTGATCTTGAAATATTAGATATACTACTTAAAAACAATATTGTTTTCGATGAAAGGTGTCTGGAGTTTTTACCTTTTGCTCATGAAGATATATTTTTAAAATTGTATAAATATATTGAGAAAAATGGAAAAACGTTAAAGATTAAGTTCAATAATTATCCTGATTTTTTACTGGATATTTGTAAGTCATATTCTTCTACGGAAAAAATGTTTTCAATGGCAATTAACAGTAAACATTTTGACATGGGTTATATAGACAGCACGGGAAAAACCCTCGCTCATATTATTGTTTGTTTTAATAAGCTTGGCTTCATGAGGCATTTAGTAAATAAAAAGATTGACTATATCAGAAAAGATAATTATGGGTTAACTATATTTGACTATGCAATGAGGCGAGAAAGCAAAAATATGTTATCTGAAATTATAAGTATTCCTGAAGTAATGCGTTGTTTATTCATAAAAAATCATGCTATAAGTCAGTTCTTAAAATAATCACTTGGATGTCATTATTATATGAGATATAATGAGAAACCTAAAAAGGAGGTTTTATGAAGAAATATATTTTATGTTCTCTGCTGATTATTTCAGCCAGCAGTTTTGCAAATCAATCAGTTACTGCTCCAGGAGAGGAGTTCCTAGAGTCAAATTTGAGATCTACTCAAGCGGAAGAACAGGCTGCAGTATCTCGGATACGTGATGCCATATCTGTAGGGAAAACGGTAGCCCTACAGGATAATGACGAGACAAGTTCTTCAGTCAGAGCTGTTAATAGCTTCGGAGATTTCTTCGAAAAAAGAGTTAAAGCATCCAATCATTAATAAAAAAGAGGCATAGGCCTCTTTTCTCTTTTTACCCTCTTGAAATCTCGTCAAAATAAGATATTTTAAATTAGATATTGACCAGCAATCTATAATATTGCATCTTAACCCTAAGATGAAAATAATCACGGAGAACATAAATGAAATTAATAACAAAAACAGCTATCGCAGCATTAGCTTCTCTTTCTTTGGTAGGTATGGCTCAGGCGGCAGATGCAGGGACAGATACAGCTAAAAAAGAAAATAAACCCACATTCCTTGTTAGTAAAGGAACATCTTATCAGCAGCTTAGTTATGACCTTAAGAAACGAGGCTATAAGTTGGTTTGGGGAGTAAGAGCAGATCCAACGTTTAAGATTAAGAAGTATGATAGTTATCAAGATCAAATATTAGCAACAGTAAGCCGCTTAAATGAGGTTGTTGGTGGTAATGAAGATAATGGTAATCTTGTTCAAGGTCTTGTGTGTCCTAAAAAGAAAACTGTTGTAATAACCCTTTCGAGCTATACAAACAGTGTTGTAGATACTGATGGTCATGGTTGTAATCTTCTAAGCGAACCACCTAAAGAAGAGTCAAACTTCTATGGCTACTCTCTTTCTGGTGGGAATACCTATCAAGCGGCTGGTCCGGCAAATAACGGTGGCAACGTTGGTCCAATGATTATTCAACGTTAAGAAAAAAGATATAAAAAAAACAGGCATCGCCTGTTTTTTTATTTGTCTATCGTTAAGCTACTTTCATTTGAAGCGGGTTTGAGCCTTTAACGTTCTTTTCTGTGATTTCCACTTTAGAGCCTTTTTCCATTTCTGGTAGCTCAAACATCACATCCTGTAGAACTCGTTCAATAATAGAGCGCAGGCCACGTGCTCCAGTTTTCTTACTGATAGCTTCCTGAGCAACAGCTTCCAACGCGTCTTCAGTGAAAGATAGTTCAACATCATGAGTAGTAAATAATGTCTGATACTGTTTTACTAGAGCGTCTTTAGGCTTAGTAAGGATACTTTTAAGAGCTTCTTTATCAAGATCCTGAAGAGTAGTAATGATAGGCAGGCGACCGATAAGCTCAGGGACTAATCCAAACTTAATAAGATCCTGCGTTTCAATCTTAGGAAGAAGATCGTAAGAAGCGCCTTCTTTTTTAACAGAGACAGGTGCGCTAAAGCCAATGCTTCCTTTATCTTCTGTTCTTGCGCTGATAATTTTAGGCAGACCATCAAAAGCACCGCCGCAAATGAATAACACGTTAGAGGTATCAAACATGGTTACAGGCTGGCCTGATGATTTACGCACACCCTGAGCAGCAACTGAGCAGACTGTGCCTTCAATCAGCTTCAGGAGTGCATGCTGAACACCTTCACCCGACACGTCTCTGGTAATAGATGCATTTTCGCCTTTACGAGCAATCTTATCGATCTCATCAATGTAAACAATGCCTTTCTGAGCTTTCTCAACATCACCGCCAGAATTTTCAATCAGACGAGCAATAATGTTTTCAGCATCATCACCTACATAACCTGCTTCTGTAATGGTTGTGGCATCTGCGATAGCAAAAGGCACATCAAGGAAACGCGCAAGTGTAGATAGTGTGTGGGTCTTACCTGAACCCGTTGAGCCAATCATTAGAATGTTGGACTTTTTAAGAATATTGTCGTCTTTACCATCCATAATCAGTTGTAAACGATGGTAATGGTTGTAAACAGCAATGGCTAATGTCTTCTTGGTGCTATCTTGCCCAATAACATATTCGCTCAGAAAGTCTTTGATTTGACGAGGTGTATGTTTAACCACGCTATTAGTTTTAGCTTCAGCGGGTGTGGTCTTTTCACGAAGTGCTTTTTCCTCTTTAACAATGTTCGTAGAAAGTTCTACACATTCGCTGCAGATGGTCGCTGCAGGGCCAGCGGAAACAAATACGAGATCTGGATTTTCATCTTTTTGCTTTGTGCAAAAACTACAAATGTGGTTATCTTTGTTCTTGCCTTTCTTATCAGTCATAAAAGTTTCCTTATTTGTTTATCTTGAAATTACTATATCATAATAGAATAATCGCTATCAAGCTATTTTTTAGCTTAATGAGACAACCGCTTACTATTTAATCGCTTATGTAAAACATGCCTTGCTGTATTGATGTGATTTATAACATCTTGAGTAAATCTTATTTAATGTTTCCTATAAAGCGCAGATCAATGTTCCAGTATCGATGATATCATAGTGCCAAGTGTTAAGAAAGATTTTTTAGTAATAATCGTTAAAAGAAAGAAGAATATACCATAATAACATTGTGCGATAAGTGCTTTACGCAATAGTTGAAATATTACTCAATGTAGGTGTTTTAAAAATTTTATGTTATAATGTAAAGAACGAAGCGTTTATTTTAGGGCTTAATCAAATAAAATAAAGTCGCTTCTTTTTTTATTCTATATTTGAAAAATGAAAAAAAGTTATGTAATTTACATTTACTTTTACTTTAATAGAAGGTCGAAAATGTCTGATATTACTTATGAAAATAAACGTTTGCGTCAATGGAAGACGTTTATTATATTTATGCTGGCTATTACATTCACCACAGTGTCGTTGGCGATGATAACAGAGGCATCATGGGCAAGGAGTGGCTCGTTAAGCGAAGCTATTATTATGTCCTTTCTGTCTGGTGGAGTGGCACTCAGTGCGCATCTTCTTCCAGCGTTAACGAGAAGAAGAGTTGGTAAATTTGGATGGGGGGTTGTGTCCCTTATCTGGATTGTAGCCTTGTTAGCAACTCTTTATAGCCATACTATATTCTTTATTTCTACCAGCTCAAATGCAGGAAACTTAAGAGCAGCGGAATCGACGCAGGTTAAAGAAATTGCCGAACAATCTGAAGAAACTAAGAGGCTTATGCAAAATACAGACGCTCGTTCTGTTGTTGCTATTTCGCGTGATATTGCAAACGTGGATGTTCAGATTAACCAGTTAACACCTCGCGCTTGCACAAACTGTAAACGCATTAAGGCTAATATTGCGGGTCTTCAGGCGAAGAAAGATGCTCTTAATGTTGAGATGGATGAGTCTAAACGTGTTGCCTCATTAAGAGATAAAGCTATAGTAATGGATCAGAAAGCAGCAGAAGTAAAAGATAACGCCAGATTAGATCCTGTCGCTGAGAAGCTGATGGGAACATTTAAAGGCATAAATGCTGATGCTATGACATTATTCTATAGTTTACTATTAGCTGCTTTACTGGAAATGCTGGCAACGTTATGCTGGTGGCTATTATGGGCTGACTATAGAGTAGTAGAAGGAGAGGTTGCGAAAACCCCGGTATCTCAAAAAAACAATAAACGTCATAGAGACAATAATGCTGTTGCTTTGGAGTCAAAGTCAGAGATTGAGAGGCTGGACTCACCAGAAACAGAAAAACCTCTTTCTATTGAGAATAAGCAGATTTCATTGAAGGCAAGCATTCATCAGATTATTTATAAGGATAAGCTTATTGATAAAATAAATGAGGATATATTTATCGATCCTTATGTCAAAGGTATTTTCCCTATCTATAAAGAGAAAGATAATCGCAAGGTTCAACCACGCTTCCTTGAGGAAGATATCAACGTCGTGAGTTTTGTTAGAAATATAGCGCCAGTAATGATTGAGAAGTCTGAAGAGAGAGTCAATAAAGCTATAAACCTGTCTGATTTTGATAGCGTAAATGTGCCAAAGGCTTCAAGTCTTGATGATCTGTTTAATAACGATAATAGTCAAAGTTTTTATGATGAACGTTCTTTTGATGAGGTTCTGGATGCAGTATCTGAGCCATTACGGGACAACGTTGCTCCACAGTATGAGTCTGAAATATTTTCTAAGCCAGAAGAAAGCATAATGGATGAGACTGTTGAGATTGAACCGGAGATAGTTGAAGCTCATAACCGTCAAGAAAGGATCAAGCCAGAATTATATGATACGATGGAGGAAAAAATTGAAAATGTTGAATCCGAACAACAGGTTCAAGAGGTTTTCTTAGACGAGTCTGAAGAAGTTCAAGAAGAAGTGGAAAGCATTGTAGATTCTCAAGTAAGTCTGTCAGATAATGCCGAAAATATACAAGAAGAAAAGAAAACGGCAAACAGTGATGTGGTTTATACTCCAAGAATCCGCCGCCCTTCTTTTAAGAATACTTTAGCTATTAATACCGATATTTCACCTGCTAAAGAATCTGAATCAATCCTTTCTACTGCTGAGGAAATAGAGACTAAAGAAGCTAAGGGTGATGCTGAGGAAGAGATTCAGGACGTTTACAGAATTGAAAGACATACGCCTAAGTTCGAAGATAAAATGGAGTTAGATGTAAGGAAGGTGGCTGCTCAGTTTGCTAAAAAACCTGTAGACGTTCCAGATTCTCCAATAGTGTTTGAAATGCCTGTTTTAGTTGATACATATGAAGAAAAACAGCAACAGAAAAATACACAGTATGTTAACCCAAGGAAAAAACATACAACAGACATTAATGTTGACAATGTTGATAAGCTATTTGAAGATTTGTTCGCTGAGAAAAGCTAATAGAAGTAGATCAAAAAAGGGGCCTAGCCCCTTTTTATTTTGCAAAAATAGCTAACAAATCGTGTTTTCCGTAAAGGAGTTCCAAAGCATTAAATGTTGTTCCTGAAAAACAACTATCATCAAAAATAAATCCTTTGCCTTTTAACTCTACTGATTCGTTCTTAAATAAATAAGGATGATATTTCTTACGCTGGTTAAGCTTCAGCATACGAACCTTAAACGTTTCATCCATCTCGGCAATGTGTGCTAAATGGCTTATTTTTCCTTTTTCTGTAGCTTTAACATGTCAATTTTAGCAATAATATCTTCTTTCGTGTTCTTTGGGATCTTATGTTTTTCGATTTTACATTGAGATAAAACCTCATCTAAGAAGCTTGAACTGCTTTCTGGATAAATCACATAGTCATATTGTGATAAGGTTATGTGCTGCGAAAGAATGTCGGAAACTTGTGAGACGAACACATTTCTATCAGGTAAGTCATAGCCTAGTCGCTCCTTTACTCCGTAGTAAAGATCAAGATTTTCTTTTATCGAAATATCAAAAAGATAATCGCAATTTTTGTTCTTTTGTATTTTCGTATATCCTCCTATGTTTTTTATGATTTTAGCAATGTTTGGTATGGTTAGCAATTAAAATCAGAGTGGTAATTGATCTTTCCTACTTACTGCTATATCTTAATAAGAATACTAATTAAAAGGTGGCTATATGGAATATCAACATTATCCTTATCCAGAGGAATTCTTGTATTTTGCTATACACAAAACAAAGCATGATACGGGTCGCTCACTTGAGTTTTCAAGGAGTAAAAATCAGGGTATATATGTCTCTGATGGTGTGTCTTACATAAGAAGTTTTATAAAAAACTTCGCACCGGGCGAGGAAAGCAGGCTTGCTTTATGTTATTCATACAATGATATGAAAAAGATGCTGGAAATGCTTAATAAAAAAGATGTAAAAAAAGTTAAAGTTGTTCCCTCTTTTGGATTAGGTAAGAGAAAACTATGGGGGTATGTTCTTGAGGATGATGTTAGAAAGATTAGGTTCTATCAAGCCAGAACTAAACATGAGCTAGAAAAGTATCTTGAAAAACAAAACAAAGAGCTAAAGGCGGCTTTTAATGCGAGTGAGGTGGCTTACATTATTTCTAACATGGAAAAAGTTAAAAATGGTGAAACAGATCAATATAATTTTGTTTATGTTGAGAAAGAAGATACCTAATAAGGTGGATTTTTTAAGATTAATCCTTTAAAATAAGAATAAAGAGATGAAAGGATAATGTAATGATTGAAAATAAGTTTAGTGATAAAAATATTTTTTTAGCAGTATTAGGTCCGATTATTAATATTGAGGCTATTTTAGAAACACATGGTGGAAAAATTGATGCTAAGAAACTGGCTAAGATTATATTGACAAATCGTTTTTGCTATTCTGATCTTCATACCCAAGTTTTTGTTGGTGAAAATGAGAAAAGTGTGCTGGACTTTTGTTTTGAGTATTATAAACAGCATAATTTTATGCCATATTCTGTGATGAGTCTCGATACATTAAATACTATCCGTAATGCTTTTTTAACAATGAATGAAGATAAGGTTATTATTATCGATAATGAAGATGCTAATATTTTCTTTGTTGAAACAATGAAAGATAATAAGATGATGCCTTATGTGATAAAGGCGGTATCAAAAAAACGTGTATCTGAGTTCTTTAAAATAAAAAATGAGAAAGTTGTTACTTTTTATGATAAAGTAGACTTAAATACAACAATCCGTTCATTAGAGAACGTAAAATCTGGAGAGGATGAAGATTTTTTTATAATACAGGGATAAGAGAGAGGTGTATATGAAATGCCAAAAAGAAAATTATCCTTATAGTGAAAATGATGTCTTTCTAGTCATTAGTGGATTAGATATGGATTATGCGTTAAGCTCCTCTGAATCAGGCCACTTCACCTTAAGCTCCTGCTGTATGGTTTCACGAAACGCCCGTTGCGTCAGAGAAAGAAAAGAATGCTTTCTTAACGATTATGAAAAGATTTATGCTATTTATTCTCTGAATGAGTTAAAGCAATGGCGAGAGAAGAGCCTTGATAAAAATTCAATTATTACACTATCAAAAGATAATGAATCCTCATCATTATGGTATGCCGATTACCAAATAGATAATAAACTTCATTCTCATCCCCACGTTTTTAAGGCAAGTTCAGCGGTTTCAGTTTTTTCTTATCTCTTGAGGTATAAAGGAGTAATACCATTTTTCATTAAAGAAAATACTATGATGGAAAGCGTTATTATGACAATGGAGGATATTTGTTATGCATTATATCCTCACTATGAATATGTTTCAGATTTTTATAATAATGAAGATGAGTATATAAATAAAAATCTGCCTGAGACTCAGACAGATTTGTTAAAGAAGCTTGATGAGGATTATCAAAAGATTATCAGAAATATTAAAACTTAAAGGCGTGTTGCTTAACCTTTTGCTTTTCAATATATTCTTCAATCACAGGTGCCAATCCTTTCTTATCAGCTTGTGCTTTACTTAGAGTAGAGTGTTCTAAGCCTTTTTCGTCTGTCCATTTGTTATCTGCTTTTGCTCCGTTCTCAAGAAGTTTTGTTAACTGATAAGTATTACCCGTGGTTATACTTAAGTTTACATAGCTACTTGATGTATTATGAAAACGATTAATATCCGCTCCACGCTTTAAAAGTTCTTCGAGTATGTAATCATAAAGCTCCTGCGTTGCTTCAGCGCTTCTTTTAGAAGATGGTCTAGGGTAATGAGCAAGCGGGGTTAAAAAAGCCTTACGGGCGTTTTCAGGGCCATTTACGGAAGCATTGCTGGATAACGCCAGGTCGAAGAGTTCACGGTCGCCTTTTCCAATACTGCTATTAAGGATATCACTGCTTTCTTCCAAGTCATAGCCATTTCTTAATACTAATTTGACTATCTGATTCAAAAATGGCTGGTTATTCCATGCATTCAGTTTATCAACAGGGATTTTACTGTTTACCCATTCTGAGCCTGCTTCCTTATACCACGTATTTAAATCTTTCTGAGCATTATAAAGAATTTCAGCACGTCGCTTTTCCTGAAATACAAGTAAAGGTGTTTGCTTAAATGGATTATTGTTATACATATCGATATTATTAAAAAGTGAGTCGAATTCTTTTTGTAATACGGTTTCTTTTAAATCCGGTCGAGAGGAAAGATCTGAATGAATAATCTGGATTTTTCTTGCAGTCTCGGATGATTTTTCCCATTCAAGTTGGCTTGTTTGACCTAAGAGTAATGCTATTTTATCATTTGCATTGATATTGGAGATTTTATTCAGACACTGTTGAATAAGCTGTTGGTCATTGGAAGAGTGGTTGTTAAATTTCATAATGATTTCCTAGTTGTAATGTGTATTTTATTCCCTTATTTAAATAATAGCAGAGAATAAAACAAAAACTTGCTATAGTTATTAAGGCTGGTAATCCAAGCAGCCCATAAAGAACAACATGTATAGGATCATAGCTGAATGGAAACAAAAACGAAATAATGGTGAAAATAACACTGGAAAGAAATAAGGAAATATTAAAAAAACGTTGTTCTTTTAATATAAGGAAAAATGACAATATGGACCCACTAAAAAAAACAACTTCAAATAAATACTCTTCCATACATCCTCCCGCGTTATTGATTATTTAATTCTAAGACAAATATTAAAACTTATCAATATAAATGAGTCTTTTTTGTATTCCTTAGTAAAATGGTTAGTTTTATTTACAAAAAATGGACGGAAAACATTGAAAAACGTAATATATTGCGATAAACATAAGAGATGACATTTTAAAAAGGTAAGTTTATGAGCGAGTTGGTAAAGAAAATAAGCGAAGAAGTTTTAGATTTATGTGAAAAAGAGCCTTTATGTGACTGGCAACATGTTATCAGGGTTACACGTATGGCAATAAAGCTTGCACAATATGAGAAAACGGCAGATATGGAGGTTGTGCAGTTGGCTTCTCTTCTTCATGTTTTGTCTAAGCCTACGTATAACAAAAATGATGTTGGTTTAAAGCAAGCTGTGGCCTTCTTAAAAGTTTATCAGGTGCCACATGATAAAATATCATTGATAGTAGAGATCCTTAAAAATGTTCACTTCCAAGGTTCGGGCGTTATGACAAATATGTCTTCTATAGAAGGCAAAATCGTTCAGGATGCGCACAGGCTTGAAACATTAGGTGCGGTAGGGATAGCTGAACTTTTTAGCGAAGGTGTGGTTAAAGAGAAACCATTGTATACTGAGGATGAAAAGATAAAAAAACACATCAGCCTTGAGGCATATTTGAACTCAGCAACGTCATCTATTGGAACACTTCATGAGGAATTGTATCTATTAAAAGATAAAATGAATACGTTAGCAGCTAAGAGAATAGCGGCTAAAAGGCATAACTTCATGAAGAAGTTTGAAGCGCAATTTAAGCTTGAATGGCTGGGTCAAGACGCTGATCCTGTTATTGCTAAAATGCAGGCGATTTCTCCGTGGCAAGATCCTTATTTTCAGCATTTTATGCAATTTATGGATGCCGCTTTAAAACAACCTATCAAGTTTCAAGGAATTGATTTTATGGCAATGCCTCTTATTGAAGATAAAGGCAAGAAATAACTTACAGTCTTATTTTTTTTGAAGCAGTAGAAATAATCTTATTGGTTTTTACTGCTTTTTCTTCCAGCTTGTATTGGAGATTATTGCTTATTATCTCATTTATTTC
The DNA here is from genome assembly GCA_963921825.1 of Erodium maritimum. Classification (NCBI taxonomy): domain Eukaryota; kingdom Viridiplantae; phylum Streptophyta; class Magnoliopsida; order Geraniales; family Geraniaceae; genus Erodium; species Erodium maritimum. Next base: position 62,511 of record CAWUGU010000020.1, on the reverse strand, counting down.
TATAGAAAACTTTTCTCGATGCCCGCTCAAAATATCTTTTACAGAAACACCTTCTTTATTTTTTATACTGATGTCAGCTTTATTACATTCTACGAGCGAGTTCATAAAAGAAAGCATCTTTTTATTAACACCTAATTCATTAGAAACGTTATTGATCATTTTACTCATCGTATGAAAAATAGTATTGCCCTCGTTATCCTGATGGTTAAATTTAATAGTATGCTGAGTGCTCGATATTATTGTATTTAAGTAGGATAATAAAAGTGGTTTATATTTTATCTTATCAGCAATAAGTTGAAGTGAATTTTTGCCGGATTTTTCTTGTGGTTTATTTACATCAGCGCCTTGCTCCAACATAAAAGCTATAAGTGCGATGCTTTTCTTCTTATCCAGTTCAAAAGGTTTTAAGTATAAATCATAGCAGATCATAGTAGCTAAAGGCGTGTTGCCTTTATCATTATAGTCGTTAATAACATCATTAAAACTACGTAGTTTAGAAAGCTGTTTGGCAAAGGTGAGCGTTGGATTCAGGCGAAGTGTATGCCATCCACTGTAGGTATAATATGTGGAACGAATATTTTCAATGCGATAATGTTTTTTTAAATAGTCTATACACAACTTGCATGTTTTGTGTGCAAATACCCAGCATAACGTGTCTTGGTTTGAGATTTTATAGTTATATATAAGTTCAGGAGTCTCGTTAAAGATCCCCTGAAGTTGTTTTATATCGTCATCTGCTAATATTTTTCTGATGTTCATGCTCACCTATTTAAACACAATTGGAATACCCTCACGCATTCTTCGCTCAAACTCTTTTTCTCCAAGCTCATAACGCGCCTGATCTCGCTGCGCTTCAGTCAGAGTTTGCATGCCCTCAAGTTCAAGCATTTCTCTCATTTTATCTTCGAAGTGCTGCTTTTCGTAATAAGCTCCAAGCTTCTTGGAAAATTCACGATTATCCATAAGAAGATCATCGTCTAAGTCTTCAATCCATTTAACTCTACCCTGTTGATTCAGAACACGATGTAGGACCACAAGAGCAGCTTTGCTATTTCGTTTATCTTCAATGTTAATTAAAGGATTCTTTCCGCTTTTATATGGAAATCTAATAGTAATATTACCATTTAAACCTTCATATTTCAAAATATGTTGATTTTCATAATCGTGTTTTTTAAAATGTGACATACCTGCTTTCATCAGATTGTTGTTTTTATTAAATCGCTTAAGAAAGCTTAAAAACTTATGCTCATAGATAACAACGACATGAAATGCATGACGTTCAAATGCTTTTTCTTCAGAAATGTCCTCTCGATTATAAACATTAATAGGCAGTTCTTCTATTTTTCTCATATTGGCCTCATTTAAAAAAGATAATATTTATTATAAAGAATAGGCTAAAAAAATAAAGCCGCTGGAGAGGCTTATTTATACTGTTGTGGCGATAGTTTTTCCAGTTGTTGGATTGATGCTTTCTAAAGTAATAAGCGTCTTCCCAAAAACCTATGTTATGATGCTTCCTGCTAGCCTTACATCTGGTTCTAACTCATCAAGATATCTGGCGCTTGTCTGTTTTATCTCATTTAAGCACTGTATTGCCTTTGTTTTCTTGAAAACCGTTTTACCCGTGCCTTGTATAGGCATTCCACGCACGACATCTCGCACATTAAACAAGCCGTCTCATCAACATCAGAAAACTGTTCCATTAACTCAGCGCAAGCAGCTCGCAATGTTTCCACAGGAACCGAGACTCCAACTTCGTTAGCGATAATAAAGGTATCGCAAGATTCATAACTATACTTGTTGCGCTGTATAGCATAATAATGTGCATCATTTATAAATGGTGTCTCTGTATCAAAAACATTATCCAGATCGAGATAATTAAGATAACCTCCTGAGAAAAGAGAATACAAATTATATACTTTTGCTACTTCTGTCTCTAAGCCATTTTTGCACTTTAGAAGGCGAAAATGTTTTTCTTTCATAATGACCTCCAGTTAATTAACTAGATTGACCATCATATATTTTATTGTCATGTGAAATAAACATTAATTTCCTTTATATTGTTTAGCTCTATAATGTTTCCAGTTGCGAGCATCTCTGTCAGAGCGAGGAATGTCATCATAATAGCTTGGAAGATTAACTGCATTTCTTATTGCTCTTATTTTAACATTATACTCTTTAAGCTCATCATCTTTTTGACTGTTTTTTCTTTCCTGAAGTGTGGCAGGGTGCCTGTAAGACTTACGGCGACCCCAGCCTCCCGTTCTCTCAATAGGTCCGGTATTTCTTTTGATTACACGATTTTTTCTGGCTGCCTGCCATACTGTTGATTCTTTTTCAAGGATAAAAGAAAAATCCTTAAAAGTTATCACGTTCCCGGCATCATCTCTCATGATGTAATGTGCATGTGATTCAACGTGACGGAACTTCAATCCGTTATCAAAATATGTTTCAGTATAAGAGAAGTGATACTGTTTTCCTACATAATCACGAATAAAAGCACGACCTAGTGCTTTATAGGCAGCCTCAAGGTCTTTAAAACTGCTGATGCCACCATTGATGTGGTGTAAAAAAATATTGTCCATAAATACTCCTGTGAATTAAGAAATTCACATAGCGTCAAGGATAAATCTTTGTAGTTTAATCTGCATATTATTCCTTATCAGTTTTAATCTATCTTAGCTGTTTATCGTATCACTTTCAAGTGATTTATTTTCTTCATCCTGAACTAAAGGCTGTATAGAAAGTAAATATCTGCTGACTTCTTGCTTAACGTTGCTCAGCATGTTTTTGAATAATTTAAGTGCTTCTCTTTTATATTCTTGTTTAGGATCTTTTTGAGCATAGCCTCTCAAATGTATACCTGTTCTAAGATAGTCTAAAGCAGAAAGCTGCTCGCGCCACTCACGATCTAAACATTCAAGAATGATTTTACGTTCTAAATCTCTCAGTATGTCAGGGTTTAACCATGTCTCTTTGTTTTTATAAACAAAAAGAACAATCTCTATCACTTTTTTATGAAGGTCAACAAGTGAAAAGTTTAGCTGTTCTGAAAGCGCTTTAAGATCAACAAGGCAATCATACTCCTGAATCAACACATTGCCAAGTCCATCCAAATCCCATTGCTCATAAGATGACTCACGCGGGATGTGATAGTCAAGCTGTCGCTGTAAAGACTCTTCTATCATCTGAATAGCCATCTCTTTAACAAAGTTATGATCGGCATGAAGTATTTCATTTCTTTGCGAGTAAATAGCCCTTCTTTGCTCATTTGTTACGCCATCATACTCTAACAGTTGTTTACGAATATCATAGTTGTGGCTTTCAACTCTACGTTGTGCTGACTCTAAGTTTCTGGAAACTAAAGGATGTTGAATAGCTTCATCATCGTTCAAACGTAAACGCTTTAATGCTTCAATGGCTTTACTACCAGCAAAAATTTTCAATAAAGGGTCGTCAAAAGAAATATAGAAACGAGAAGAACCCGGATCGCCTTGTCGTCCAGCACGTCCACGCAACTGATTATCAATGCGTCTTGATTCATGCCTTTCTGTTCCAACAATATGAAGTCCACCTTGTGATAATACGAAAGTGTTATCTTTCTTCCATTTTTCTTTCAGTTCGGAAATAAACATCTTTTTGGTTTCATCTGAAAGGGTTTCATCAGCATTGATTTTTTCAATCTCGGGTTCGATATTTCCGCCAAGAATAATGTCTGTGCCTCGTCCTGCCATATTGGTTGCTATGGTTATTGCTCCCGGTTTTCCAGCCTGTGCAATGATTTCTGATTCACGTTCATGTTGCTTAGCATTTAAAATCTCATGCTTAAGGCCAGAACTTGTTAAAATATTTGAAAGTAGCTCATTATTCTCAATAGATCCTGTTCCGATTAAAACGGGGCGGCCTTTTTTATTGTTTTCTTTTACATCCTCGATGATAGCTTTAAACTTACCTTCTGATGAAACGAACACCTGATCTAAATAGTCTCTACGTTTAACAGGCTTATTAGTTGGCACAACAATAGTTTCAAGACCATAGATATCATTAAACTCGTAAGCCTCAGTATCCGCTGTTCCTGTCATGCCGGAAAGCTTCTTATACATACGGAAGTAGTTTTGAAGTGTAATAGCAGCTTGTGTTACGTTTTCTGGTAAGATATTAACGCCTTCTTTAGCTTCTATAGCCTGATGAAGACCTTCACTCCAGCGTCGGCCTTCCATGATTCTTCCTGTATGCTCATCAACAATCTTAACCTCACCATCATGAATGATGTAGTGCTGGTTAAGCTGGAATAAAGCATGGGCCTTTAATGCTGCCTGAAGATGTAAAAGTAAAGACATGTTTTCAGTACTATATAAAGAATCCTGCTCAGCCAAAATGCCAAGTTCAACCATCATTTGTTCAGCACGCTCATGGCCTTGTTCTGTTAAGTGAACCTGCCTTGATTTAAGGTCAATTATATAATCTTCACTTTCAATGAAATCTTTATTCATATCTGTTCTTACGCCAGGTTTCAAAGCGCGGGGGATAAAATCTATTCTTGAATAAATGTCAGATGCCTGCTCTGCAGCCCCTGAGATGATAAGTGGTGTGCGAGCTTCATCAATAAGAATGGAGTCTACTTCATCAATTATGGCATAGTTTAGCTCTCTTTGCGCTTTGTCCTGAAATTCAAAAACCATATTATCGCGAAGATAATCAAATCCGAACTCGTTATTAGTTCCGTAAGTTATGTCAGCATTATAGGCTTCTTTTTTCTGTAGGTGGTTAAGCCCGGAAATATTACAACCCGTAGTTAGACCTAAGAATGAGAAAAGTCTGCCCATTTTTTCAGAATCTCGCTTGGCTAAATAATCATTTACTGTGATCACATGAACACCTCGACCTGTCAGTGCATTGAGGTAGGCTGGGAATGTAGCTGTTAATGTTTTACCTTCACCCGTTCTCATTTCTGCGATTTTACCACTATGAAGAATGATTCCGCCTAAGAGCTGAACATCAAATGGTGTAATACCCCAGATACGGTTTGCGGCTTCTTTAACAGCGGCAAATGCTTCAGGTAAAATTTCATCTGTTGTCGCACCCTGTGCTATTTTATTTTTTAGCTCAATTGTTTTGGACTGAAAGTCTGAGTCAGCCATTTTTTTAAATTCAGAATCATATAAGTTGATTTTTTGGACTGTTTTACTATACTTACTTAATATCCTGGAGTTTCTGTTTCCAAATAGGGATGTTAAAATCTTTGACATTTTTTAAAACCTCGTTGTTTTATCCTTTTCAATAAGGACTTTTTTGCTATAATAAAGATATAAATTTAATATATGGGATTTATTAATGATAATTCAAAATTTTTTTAAAAATTCCCAAGAAAAAGTGCTTATTACTCATGGAAATTGTTCTGATGGTTTTGGCGCGGCTTGGGCGGTATGGAAAGAATACGGTGATTCAGTTAAATATCATCATGCAACACACTCAGATGAACCTTTAATTTATAAAAATAAAACAATACTTTTTACTGACTTCGCTTATGAAGCTGACGTAATGCATAATTTAGATAAAAACAATGATGTTTTTGTTATAGATCACCATATCTACGCGATGGAGGATCTCAAAGATTTTAAAAATGCACTGTTTGATATGAATAAGTCAGGTGCTGTATTAGTATGGGAAAACCTATATCCAAACACTCCTGCCCCTCTCCTGCTTAAATATGTAGAAGATCGAGATTTAAGAAACTTTAAGCTGCCTTATACACACGAAATTTTAAGTGTTCTTGATACTATTCCTACAACATTTAAAAACTGGAGTCTTTTTTCTAATGTGCTTGATAATAACTTTGAAGCTGTTGTTGAAAAAGGTAGGGTGCTAAAAAGCCAGTTTGATATTTTATTAAGCAAAGTTATAAAAGAGGCGCAACCTATTTGTATAGATGGTCATCAGGGGCTGGTTGTTAATGCTAATTGGGATTTTGCTTCCTATGCCGCTGATAAGCTTTCTGAAAAAGCAGAGTTTGGTATGGCATGGTTTATGAATAAAGAAGGCTTAATCAAATGTAGCTTTAGATCTAGTCATGGGCTTAATGTGAATAACCTTGCTCAAACAATTGGCGGAGGAGGACATGCTTTTTGTTCTGGTGCTACATTAACACTCGATAAGCTCAATGAGATACTGGAAAGAAAGGAGCCTCAGTTATTGAGTAGAAGACTCCGTATGCGTTAACTACTCAAAATCATCTTCGCAAGCATTGTTGAATACATATTCCCATGCTTTTTTAATACTTCCATAAGAGAAGCCTTTTCCGGCAAGTGATCGAAAGGCTTTTTCTTTAAGTTTCTGATCAATCTCTTTATTACGATATTTATCTAAAGCACGTGCAGCGCGCTTTTCTTCTGAATCAAGTTCTGAGATGGCATCTTTTATAATTTCTTCACTAATGCCTTTACTTTTCATCTCATACAGAAGAGTCCGATTTCCTTTCCTATTACTTTTGGACTTTATCTGAGAGCGAGCATAGCGTTCATCTGATTGATATCCATTCTCTGAGGCCCATTTTAATGCATTATCAATCTCTTCTTCAGTATGCTCACGAAGTTTAAGTTTTGTGCGAATTTCTGCTTGTGAGTATTCACGAAGACCTAAAAGAAAAATAATATAACTCTGTATGTCCATACGTCTTCTGACTTTTGGCTTCTTTTCTTCAGGCTGTGTATTCTTTTTTTGGTTTACTTTGTCAAAATGTTTAGCATATTTTTGCTTTTCTCTTTCAGCATTTTTGATCGTATGTTCATTGACATATTCATCCAATGTTCTGACTTTTTTCATGGTTCCTCCTATCAATATTTAATATATATACTATTATCTTATAAAAGGAAAATTTACTTTAAAGTCTATTTTTTAAACACATAATTAGGAGATTTTATGGCTGTCGAAAAGCTTGAAAGTATTATATTATCATCAACATTTGTTTTTTTGTTTATCTCTCTTTGTATAACCATTGAGTCATTAAAGTTAAAAAGACTGGCTGAGAGCGAAGCCAGTAATTCTAAGATTGTTATGGATAAATCAGAGAAATTATTATCAATTAGTCGTCTTTTCCTTGTGGTAGGATTGTCTTTAGCTTTTTCATGGTTTTATTTTATGATGCTTTAAGTTAAATGATTTGAGATTTAGTTATTTGCGATGCTATAATAATAAAATAGTTTATTAAGGAATAAAAAATGTTTAAATGTGAACAAGAAGGCTGGTTAATTAATTTTAAAGAAAATCCATTATGGTCCTCTCTCAATGAGGAGCAGCAAAGAGCTGTAGAGCTGACAAATCATCATGCTCTGATTCTTGCAGGTGCAGGAACGGGCAAAACAAAGACACTTATTGCACGCATAGCTGCATTACTTCAGGATGGCGGGATGAAAGCATCCGATATTCTTGCTGTTACGTTTACCAACAAAGCTGCTCAGGAAATGAAAGACAGGGTTGAGCGTTCCATTGGTAATGCATCAAATGGTCTGGTTATAGGAACCTTTCATGCTATTGCGTATAAATGGATTAGAGAAGATTGGATAGGCTTTGGTTATAAAAATAATGCTAACGTAATGGATACTGACGATCAGAAAGCATTAGTTAAACGTCTTTACAAAGATAAGGGGTGGGATGATAAAATGTATCCTATCAAAAACATGATGGCATTCGTGAATAACTGCAAAGAAAAAGGTCTTAGATCAAAAGATATCAGTAGTAGTAAGTTCTCACCAGAATATATGATCTACTTAAATATGTATAGTGAGTATGAGCAGCGTATCATTGATGAAAACTGTTTAGACTTCGCTGAGCTTTTGATGCTTGCGAGAGATAGGCTTAAAAATGATCAAGATTACTTTAAAAAAATGAGTGGATCATGGGGCATTCTATTAGTTGATGAGTTTCAAGATACAAACCCTCTTCAATATGAGCTTCTTGAGTTGTTAATAAGAAAAGGTGGTGCTTTATTTGCGGTGGGCGATGATGATCAGTCTGTTTATGGGTTCAGGGGGGCAAGGGTTGAAAACGTATTCGATTTTGAAAGAGATTATGCCAAAGAGAATGTCGTAAGGCTTGAGCAGAACTACAGATGTACAGGAAATATATTGGGTATAGCCAATGACATCATAGCAAGAGCTGAGAAAAGGATGGGTAAAAAGCTATGGACTTCTCAGGATGAAGGCTCTTTAGTTAATGTGGCTAAATACAAGCGTGAAGAGGATGAGGCTAGAGAAGTAACTAAGCTTATCCAGAAAAAAATAAAGTTTGGTATACCGCCAGAGCATATCGCGGTGCTTTATCGTATAAATGCGCAGTCTCGCTTATTTGAACAGGAAATGGTATCAAGCAATATTCCTTATCGTATTGTAGGCGGGTTACGCTTCTATGAACGAGAAGAAGTAAAAACAGCAATGGCTCATGCCAGAATACTTGTTAGTCTTGATGATGTAAGCGCTGTTATTCGTGCGGTAGGAAAACCTGCCAGAGGTATCGGTAAGAAGAGATTAGATCTTTGGCGTTCTATTGCTATTGAAAATAAAATAGGTCTTGAGAAAGTTATTGAAGGTTTTGCTTATCCTAAAAATAAAGATGCGGTTGTTGATACTGTAGCGAAAGACTTTTTGGATAAAGTTAAGGAAGGGCGAGAAGGTCTGATAAAACATGGCCTTGCTAAAGGGTTTGCCAACTGGATTGAAAGTATTGGCCTAAAAGATGCTTATAAGAATGACGAGCGTTATGATGAGCGCGTAACAAACATCGAGGAGCTTATCAATGCTCTAACGAAGTTTGAAGGTGATGGCGATGCTGATGAGGATGGTATGGCTCAGAAAGCACGCGGTAAGTTCTTAGCAGATTTTATTACAGGAACAGTGCTTGATTCAAGTGGAAGCAGTGAGGAGGGAGGTTCAGTTCTGTTATCCAGTATTCATGCCTCTAAAGGGTTGGAGTTTGAGCATGTTTATATCGTTGGGGTGGAAGATGGAATGATGCCGTATGGTAAGGCAATAGCAGAAGGTGGTGCCGATGAAGAAAGAAGATTAGCTTACGTTGCCGTGACGCGAGCTAAAGAAGATCTTGTATTATCCTTCAGTGATACACGTATGGTGAATGGTGAGCGTTATGAGATGAAGCCTTCTCGTTATTTATCGGATTTTGATCCTAAGTATATTTATCCAGTTAATACATCATGGCCTCCCACTCCTATGCCAGTCAATTGGGGCTTGCAGGCAGGAAAGCCGAATGGTATGCAACTTGCTTACAGTAAGTCAAGAGTAGAGAATGATAGAAAAGGATTAGATGCAGCTCCAGAGATAAGAAGGAAAATGAAAGGTAAGCCTAATAATAGCGGCTTTAGTGTTGGTGATATTATAAAACATCCTCGCATGGGTCTTGGTGAAATATTAAGCTTAAAAGACGAAGATGATGAAAATATAGCCAAAGCAAATATCAGATTTAGAGGTGGAGAGATAAAACTTCTGTATTTACGCTACTCTAATATAAAAAAGATGGAGCACAACTTGTCTTAATTGTGAAAATATATTATAACCTTCTTATATTATATGTTGGATAATAAAAATAAGGGGGCAGTATGATAAAGTCTTTTAATGATGAGGTTGAATACTTAAAGTTTATTCAAGATAAGAAAATTATTATTAATCTTTTTTTAGTAAGCGGTATTAAACTTGTAGGTGGTATTGCTGGATTTAACGATAATGTGATTTGGTTGAATGGTAAAGGTGTGGAAGGACGTCCTCAAATGGTATATAAGTCCGCTATATCCACCATTGTTCCCAATGTAAATCTTGAAGAAAAAGAGGCGTGAGCCTCTTTTTTATTGTTTGTCCTTAATATAAATCTTTTTTATACTCAGAAACGCCCGACTGAAATAAATAGCTGGTCCATTCCTGTGATTTATCACACAAAGCGATATCTAAAACGCTATTCCCTGCATGATCTTTAATATTCAGATTGTAGTCATATTCTTTTAAAAGGAAAAGAAAATTTTTATTATTAAGACTGTAAGCTAAATGCGTTAGTGGTATAACATCATAAATAAACGAATTCTTATTCCAGTAAAGCACACCTTTAATATGATTAGGATGAATGTAATCAAACAGAGTTTTAAGAACAAGCCAATCATTATTCTTAATAAAATATTTAATAACACCAGAAACAAGAGCGCTGACATAGGATGTGTTCTTTAACTCATTAAAGACATCATATTGATGAGGCCACTTCTCCCATCCATTATCACTTTTATTACACATGGATATAAACCAAGGGAATACTCCTGTATTATCTTTAATAAATGGGTTTGCTCCATTTTCTAAGAGTATTGAGATAATATCATTACGCTCAAGGAAGCAAGCCCATAAAAGTGGTGTGCATTGCTCATTATCCTGAATATCAATATTATTTGTACTTTTTATCCATTTTTTTATAGTTGTTATATCATTTTTAAATATCGCTTTAAACCAATCAATTTTTTTTGTAAGTGTAATTGTTGTGTTCATAGGATTATTTAGCACTTTTGTTTTCTTTACTTGATACACCAACCAAGTAATTTAAAACATCAGTGGTTCTCTTTTCATCCTTCAAGATTGTTGCAGGAATAAGATAATGACCATTAACGACTACTGCGGGAATTGACCGAATGTTATACAGGTTTACAATGGTTGGTCCGGCATAAACTTTAGAGACAACTTCATTAGAATCAAATGCTTTGTCAAAATCATCAGTATTAACGCCACGACTCGCTAACCAAGAGTGTAAAACTTTAAAATCACTGAAGTCAGTTTTCCCTGAAATACTTGCTTCCATGAAATCTTTATTTAGGCTTTCCTTTCCTAATTTCTGAAGCGTAAAGAAAACACGCGCAGGGTAAGATATTGCATTGTTAGGTGAAATAGGAGAGTTAATCAAACGCGCATAATAGGGCATGTCTGTTTTCCATTTTTCCAATATCTTCATGCTATCTGAACAAGGCTTGCAGCCATAGGAGAAGAAGCCAATAACTTCAACGGTGTCTTTATTTGAAACAGGCACAGCAGGCTTAATAATAAGATAATCCTGTCCAGCTTTAAACTGTGATGAAGGATCTGAATATCCTAAGTTCAATCCATTCGCCTGCTGCTCTGTTGAACTGTCTGGTGTCGATATATTAGAACTTGCCGCTCCAATCAGATCCTCTGAATTTGCCATCTGTGTAAAAGCAGTTATAATCGTTAACGCTAATAAACTTCTCTTTATCATATTTTTCAACATATTTTCCTCGAATAAAAAAGTAATAACTATTAAGTGGAAGATAAAAGATAATTTTATTATTTTCAAATTTGTTTGGCAAAAATATATAAATATTAAAAAATAAGACTTATAAGGATACGTATGCAAATTAAAAGACAGTCATGGGAAGAGTTCCAAAAAACATTATATGCTGAATATTTAATCAATCCATTTGATGAAAAATATAAACTTATCCCTGAACTTATACCCTCAACAAGCTGGTTTGAAAACGCCCGTAAGCATTTTGAAAAAGATTGGCCCGCCCTAAAGAAAATTTGTTATCAAAAAGCAAGATATCGTTGTGAGATTTGTGCTGGTAAAGGCCCAACACATCCAATAGAAGCACATGAGTATTGGGTATATAATGATGACAGTGGTGTTCAAAAAATGGAGCGATTGTGGGGTCTCTGTCCAGCCTGTCATCGCGTCAAACATGCGGGGCTGTGGGGTAGTGTAAAAGGTCGCTGGGATCTGCTGATACCTCATATGATGAAGGTTAATGGTATCTCTCAGGAAGAGGCCGTAGTGCTTCTTGAATCACATTTTGCTGTGTATAACTATCGCTCACAGATAAAATGGGAAGTGGATATGACCTTCCTCAAAGATCTAGGTGTGGTTTCAAACAAATATATTTTCTCTAATAAATAGGGTTGATTTATTAAAAATTAATCGTTAAAACCTATTAAATAATAAATATGTTTTTATTTTAGCCGCTTAGTATCTTAGGGTGGTTTTATTTTTGATATTCAAAAAACGTATGTGATAGTCTTCCCTCTCTCTTGACCACTCCTGTTGATGGGTGTAAATTCTTTAGGTTAGCATTATTTTTCATGCCGCACTTTTTGATAAAATATTTATTAAAAAACTATATGTTGTGGTGTTGAAAATATTTTTATACTATATATAATAAATAGTATAAGTTAAAAACAATTATGAGGTGATAAAATGTCAGTAGTAGTTTATAGTAAACCAGATTGTGCACAGTGTGTTCAGACTAAAAAATATTTGGCTAAGAAAGGTATTGATTTTTCTGAAGTAGATATGAGTGTTGATGCAGAAGCGTTGGAAAAAGTAAAATCATTAGGTTATAGAGCAGCCCCGGTTGTAATAGCAGGTGATGAGCATTGGTCAGGATTCAATATGGCTAAGTTGAACAGCCTTTCTGCTAAGTAAGGAATAGGTATGTTGGTTGTTTATTTTTCCAGCAAATCTGAAAACACCCATAGATTTGTTGATAAAGTGGGCTTACCAAGCAAAAGAATACCTTTCAATGGTATGTTAGATGTTGATGAGCCTTATGTGTTAGTTGTTCCGAGTTATGGTGGTGGAGAAGAAAAAGGTTCAGTTCCTCTGCCAATTATTAAGTTCCTCAATAATGAGAAAAACAGAGCCTTTATAAAAGGCGTTATTGGGGCGGGAAATACTAACTTTGGGGAAATGTATTGTTATGGCGCTAAAGTCGTAGCGCAAAAATGTGGCGTTCCTTTACTGTATAGATTTGAGTTGATGGGAACAGTGAAAGATGTTGAAGCAGTTAAAAACGGAGTAATAAATTTTGGAAAAAGTAACTAAAGCTGAGTTGGGACAATATTCTGAACTCGATTATCATGCATTAAATGCAATGCTTAATCTTTTTGATAAAGATGGCAAGATCCAGTTTCGTATGGATCAAATAGCAACAAGAAAATATTTTGACGATCACGTTAACGAAAATACTCAGTTTTTCCATAGCACAAAAGAAAAACTTAAATATTTAGTGGATAACGAATATTACGAAGAAGAGCTTTTAGATAAATATAGCTTTGACTTTGTTAAAGATTTGTTTGCTAAAGCATATGAGTATGAGTTCCGCTTTGAAAGTTTCGTTGGTGCGTTAAAATATTACACCAGTTATACTCTTAAGAAATTTGATGGTTCAAGATACCTTGAGCGTTTTGAAGACCGTGTATGTATGGTTGCTCTTTATCTTGCTGATGGTAATGAGAAGCTTGCTCTTCATTTCCTTAATGAAATCATTTCAGGAAGATTCCAGCCAGCAACGCCAACATTCCTTAACTGTGGTAAAAAGCAACGTGGTGAGCTGGTTTCTTGTTTCTTATTGAGACTGGAAGATAACATGGAATCTATTGGTCGCGCTGTAACATCTTCTCTTCAGCTTTCAAAAAGAGGTGGTGGTGTTGCGTTGTTGCTTTCTAACTTAAGAGAGCAGGGTGCGCCAATCAAGAAAATCAAAGGTCAGTCTTCAGGTGTTATTCCTGTAATGAAAATGTTAGAAGATGCCTTCTCTTATGCTAACCAGCTTGGTCAGAGACAAGGTGCAGGTGCAGTTTATCTGAATGTTCACCATCCAGACATTTTGAACTTCCTTGATACTAAGCGTGAAAACGCAGATGAAAAAATCAGAATTAAAACGTTGTCTCTTGGTGTGGTTATTCCAGACATTACGTTTGAGCTTGCTAAAAATAAAGAGCCAATGTATTTATTCTCTCCGTATGATGTGGAAAGAGTGTATGGAAAGCCTTTCTCTGATATTGAGATAACTAAACATTATTATGAAATGGTTGATGATAAGCGTATTCGCAAGACTAAAATTGATGCGCGTGAGCTTTTCCAAAGAATTGCTGAAATTCAGTTTGAATCTGGTTATCCATACATGATGTTTGAAGATACTGTAAACAGAGAAAATCCAATTGAAGGTCGTATCAACATGAGTAACTTATGTTCTGAGATCCTTCAGGTAAATACGCCTTCTGTATTAAAAGAAGATTTAACGTATGAAAAACTTGGTAAAGATATTTCTTGTAACCTTGGTTCTTTGAATATCGCTAAAGCAATGGATTCAAGTGATTTTGGTAGAACAATCGAAGTTGCTATTAGAGGGTTGACTGCAGTTTCTGACAGAAGTGATATTAGTTCTGTGCCAACGATTGAGAATGGTAATAAAAAGTCTCATGCGATTGGTTTGGGTCAAATGAATCTTCATGGTTATTTAGCACGTGAGCGTATTTTCTACGGTTCTCCAGAATCATTAGATTTTACAAATATGTATTTCTTGACTGTTACTTATCATGCGATTCGTGCGTCTAATAAGATTGCGATTGAAAGGAAAAGTGTCTTTGAAGGATTTGAAAGATCTAAATATGCGACAGGCGAATACTTTGATAAATATACTAATGAAGAATGGATTCCAAAAACTGAAAAGGTAAAAGGTTTGTTTGAGAAAGCAGGTATTGCGATACCCACTCAGGCAGATTGGGAAGAGTTGAAGGCTTCTGTAATGGCTCATGGTATTTATAACCAGAACTTACAGGCGATTCCACCAACAGGTTCTATTTCTTACATTAACAACTCAACTTCAAGTATTCATCCGATTGCTGCGAAGATTGAAATAAGAAAAGAAGGTAAGCTTGGACGTGTTTATTATCCAGCGCCTTATATGACCAACGACAACCTTGAGTATTATGAAAGTGCTTATGAAATTGGTTATAAAAAGATTATTGATGTTTATGCAGAAGCAACTAAGCACGTTGACCAAGGCCTGTCCTTAACGTTGTTCTTTGATGCGGATGTGGATACAAGAGAGTTGAACAAAGCGCAGATTTACGCTTGGAAAAAAGGCATTAAAACCCTTTACTATGTTCGTTTGAATCAAGCAGCACTAGCAGGAACAGAAGTTGAAGGTTGCGTGTCCTGTTCACTGTAAGGATGTATGATGGCCTGAGCAATCAGGCCGTTATTGAAATAATTATTGGAGAAAAAGATGTCAAATATAGAAAATAGATTAGAGAGCCTTGAAGCAATTAACTGGAATAAAATCGAAGATGATGTTGATTTGCAGGTTTGGAACAGACTTACGTCCAACTTCTGGCTTCCAGAGAAGGTTCCGTTGTCAAATGATATTCCTTCATGGAAAACATTAACAGAGAAAGAGCAGCAGCTTACTATACGTGTATTCACAGGCTT
Source organism: Erodium maritimum (assembly GCA_963921825.1). Taxonomy (NCBI): domain Eukaryota; kingdom Viridiplantae; phylum Streptophyta; class Magnoliopsida; order Geraniales; family Geraniaceae; genus Erodium; species Erodium maritimum. Next base: position 47,247 of record CAWUGU010000020.1, on the reverse strand, counting down.
AACCCTGCTTGATACCATTCAGAACATGGTTGGTGCGCCAATGCTTATGCAGGATGTTATTACACCTCATGAAGCATCAGTGTTAACTAACGTTGCCTTCATGGAGGCTGTTCACGCTAAATCATACAGCTCTATCTTCTCAACGCTTTGCAGCACAGAGCAAATCAATGAGACGTATCGCTGGGCAAGAGAAAATGAGTTCTTGAGCAAAAAGAAAGAAATAGTCATGTCTTATTATGACGGTAAGGATCCTCTTAAGAAAAAAGCAGCCAGTGTTATTCTTGAGTCATTCCTGTTCTACTCAGGTTTCTATCTGCCAATGTATTGGTCTTCTCGTTCTAAACTAACTAACACTGCTGACTTGATTCGTCTGATCATCAGAGATGAAGCGGTTCATGGTTATTACATTGGTTATAAGTTCCAAAGAGCATTTGAAAAGCTTTCTGAGGAGAAAAAAGAAGAAATTAAAGAGTTCACTTATGATTTAATGCTTGAGCTTTATGAGAATGAAGTGGCTTACACTGAAGATCTTTACGATGGTGTTGGTTTGACTGAAGACGTGAAAGCGTTCCTTCACTACAACGCGAATAAAGCATTAAACAATCTTGGTTTTGAAGCACTGTTCCCACCACAGGACTCTGAGGTTAATCCGGCAATCCTGTCAGCGCTTTCTCCAGGATCTGAAGAAAACCACGACTTCTTCTCTGGCTCAGGCTCTTCTTATGTGATGGGTAAAGTAGCACAGACAGAAGATGACGATTGGGATTTCTAATCAAATGAAAAAGGGCGAAAGCCCTTTTATTTTTTACGCCTACTTTTAATACTGGAAAGTGGACTACTTAGAGGTTCTTCACGAGAAACATCTTCTTTTTTTACATCTTGTTTTAAAGAGAAGTCTGTTTCAGTAATTGCCTCATCTTCTTTCTGGACACTGTATCTTTCTATTAAGTGATTTAGGCCTTTTTTACTTAGGTAATCAATCGCGCTTTTATCCATATCGTTCTTAACTAATAAATCTGGTTTAAAAGCATATAACGTGTCCATAAGCGTCTCATTAGCTGTTTTTGCTGCCATAATAAAAGGTGTATCGCCTCTTAATGTTGCGAGGTTTATCAGATGAGGTTTTGCTGTGAGCATTTTATTAATAACATCTATTTTCCCATATTTTATTGCCTCGTGAATAGGATATTCTCCTTTTCTGTTTATTGTCATCAAAAATAAATTCTTATCCAACAATAAATCAATAAGGTCGTTGTTATTTTGCTCAAAACACTCTGAAAGCAGTGTGAAGCCGCCATCGTTGGTTTGGTTAAAGTCAACATCTGGATGTGCTAATAGCGTGAAGAAGATATCCATTTTATTCTTATACAGGGCTAAAAATAAAGGTGGTGTTCCATGTATGTTATAATTTGGGTCTGCGCCATTTTGAAGCGCCTGCCTTACTTCACTATCACCTCCGTAAGCGATAGCTTTTAATAAATCGTCATGAATACTCATAGTTTTAAATCAACCCCTTATCTCAAAAAAAACAGATTAATTGCCTATTTAACATTGCAACGTAAAGAATAAGCTTTATAGTTAAGTACTAAATTATTAATATTATAGCAAAGAGAGAACAATAATGAAAATAAAAAATCTAATCAGTTATTTAAAACAATCCTTTAAAGCTGAAGATGCACTATTAGAAAAAGTTCTGGCTGTCTGGATATCTGGAGGACACTTATTATTAAATGACAAGCCGGGAACAGGTAAAACAACACTAGCCAAAACCCTTGCCAACGCTATAGCTGCGGATTTCAAGAGAATACAGTTCACACCCGATCTTACTCCATCAGATGTTACAGGTATCAATACCTTTAATCAGGAAACAAGAAAATGGGAGTTTCATAAAGGACCAATATTTTCAAATGTCGTGCTGGCAGATGAAATAAACAGAGCGCCACCACGAACTCAATCAGCGCTTCTCGAAGCGATGGGTGAACATCAGGTTTCTATTGATGGTGTGACTTACCTTTTGGATGAAGGATTTTTTGTTATAGCAACACAGAACCCATTAGAGTTCGAAGGAACTTATCCTTTACCTGAAGCGCAGAATGATCGTTTTGCAATGCGACTTTCTCTTGGTTATCTCGATGAAAAGGATGAGCTAGATGTTATTTTAAATCGCTATAAGCAGGTTCAAAGTATTTCATCTATCCTAACCTTAAACGATTGGCATGACATTAAAACAGAAGCTGCTGCAGTAGAAGTCCCAGAATCGGTTGCGATAGATATAGTTAGATTGATTCGCGAAACAAGAAACCATTCGGCTATAAAAACAGGATCTTCTGTTCGTGGCGGTCAGGCATTAGTGAATATTGCTAAAAGTTTAGCGTATGTTAAAGGTGAAACAAAAGTGCTTCCTGATCATGTTTACGATATCGCAGTTGATGTGCTTGCTCATAGAATAGAGTTAAAAGCAGAGCAGCATTATGGCGGTGAAACACCGGAAAGTGTTATACAGTCTATCATGGATACAATAGCGCCAAATGCTAAAAGAAAAGAAGTGAGGAAAAAATGACAAAAAGCAAAAGCTATAAGGCAAAAAAGAGATTTCGTTATCTTAGGTTTATGCAGTTATTAACAGATGTGGGCATGTATGCTGCTGCATCGTGGGTGATCTGTTTATTGCTAAGCGTTATAATGCCTTCTTCTTTGCCAATAAGGTATGCTTTTGTGATTTTGTCTGGTTTATGGATTAGCTCTTTTTTATTCTGGATTAAAGCTCATGCTTATAGATTCAAGGCGTCTTTAAATAATGCGCCTAAATACTTACTGTGCGAGCAGGAAGGAGAGGTGAGTGTGGATATTAAAATACTGAAAGGACCCAAAAATGATTGGAAGGCACGCCTTATAACAAATAATCACCCTAATGAAAAAGAAGATTATAAATACTATCCTTGGCTTTATAATCCTAATATGAAAAAATGGTTTGATAGATGGGGTGTTCAAAATAATATTGGTTATTACGAGGAAGAATTGTCACCGATAGCAATGAGTGATTTGTCTTTTTCTCAACAAGAACAGTTATTGCCACTAAAGTTTAAAGTTTATGGAAGAAAAAGAGGCGTAGGTCGATTAGCAAAACTAAAAATTGGAAGAACAGATCCATTAGGTTGGCTTCAGTTTACAAAAGTTATTGATTTGTCAGAGCAGGATATTCATGTCATTCCTAAACCAAAAAATGTTTCAACGTGGCCTTCTTCGAGGGCCAAGCACGCTCTACTTAAAGAAAGAGAGAACTCTCAACGTAGACTTACTCAGAATGGAGAAGAGTGGGTAGGCTTAAGAGAAGCCCGCTATAACGATCCAATGAAAAATACACACTGGAAATCACTCGCAAAAACAGGGAAAAGATGGATTATAGAAAAAGAAGAAAGATTCCAGAGTAAGCTTGCTTTAGTGGTAGATCCTACATTACTGGATATTGGCGATGTGGAGTCTTTTGAGCTTTTAATGGAGACACTAAGCGGTCAGGTTATGAATACATCAAAAAATAATGAAATTAGCTGGATATTCATTGATAGCGATCCTATTAATGCTAATGGTAAAAGCTATGCGGCGTGGGATAGAGTAATGGAAAAAGTATCTGAACTTAAACCGGCTACCGAAGAAGAAACTGATGATGCTTGGGAGAGTTTTATCCCTAAATGGAAACAAGTTGTGGCTCTACGTGTTATTACTACACGTTCAGAATCAGAGTTGGCTAAATGGATTCATAAATGGAATGAGCTTAATATAGATGTTGAAATAGTTAGCATTAAGGCTAAGGATTAAAATGAAACAAACAAAAATCAATAGTTATTTATGGAATCTGCCATTTTTTAATATTATTGCATATTTATTAATGTGGGGTTCGGTATCTCATCATTTTTTATGGATGACAGCACTAATAATGGTGATTATTGTATCAAAGATTTTTCATATAAGAATAGACTTAGGTAAAAGCTTTGGACGCCGTTCAGTTATTACAACCTTTATCCTAACAGTGCTGTTCATTGTCTATGCTTTGTGGGATAAAAGTGTTCAGGCAGGAACAGTTATGTATTTTGTTTTGTCATGGCTTCCTGTGTTCTTTTTCCCTCTTTTGATAAAAGATTTGCTTAATGGTAAAAATGTTAATGATGATGATTTTCCTGAGATGAGGAAACCTACGCCGTTTTCAAAGCGCCCAACAGAACGTCCAAACTTTAATAAATCAAGATGGTTTTCTATGGCTTTTGCTTATCCTATTAACTTTAGCGCAATGAATGCTGTCTATCCAAGAGCTATCTACGCATTGTCAGTTTGGGGGGCGGTCCTGTATTGTGTGCCGAATGATTACCCTAAAGCAATTCATTTTGCCTTAGTGCTATGTGGCCTTCTAAGTCTTGTCTATTTCAAGACAGCAATGAGTAGAAGTGCTAAAGAATGGTTTTTCTATATCATGAGTGGAATCGTATTTGCAGTTGCTGTATTTGCTATGCTTGCGTTATTTCAAAGCTATGTTTCTAAAATGAGTTATAGCTGGATGTCAAAGAGTTTAAATAACGGCTGGTTTAACAATACCTACTCAAGCACGCAAATTGGTAAAGATGACGGTTTTGATGATGGTCAGGAACTTCTTATGAGGACTATTTGGGCAAAGAGAGCCAATGACTTACTTCCTGCAAGTTATTTTAACCTTTTTATGGATAATAACTGGACTGTCTCAGCTAATTTTGTAAGTGGGAAAACATTAGAAGTGAATAGTGGGACAGTTATTTTCCCACCATCTAGAGATATTCCATTACTTGATCTTAAAAGCTTTAATCCTGTTTCTCAAGAAAAAAAATCAAACAAGTTCTCTTTCGCTGAACCTGTTGTTCCAATGATATCAGTGTTCAAAGAAAACTTAACTAAAGACCAAATGGATAAGCGTATTATTCTGACTGGACAAATCTTGAAAAATCAAAGAGGCCTTACAGCTATTCCTATCCCATCATCATCTAAGTATCTTATTGGTGAGAATGGTAATGGAAGATTTAGCAAATATTCAAATGGTTCAGTTGTATTCACTAAAAACAATAGTTTAGTGAACTGGCAGGTTATTTATGATGAGACTAAGTATCTTCCTCTCCATGTTCCCGTTGTTTATGATTTGAGCTATCCTAAAGATTATGAGAAAGACTTTGAGTATCTTATTCGTGAGGCAAATATTAACAGGAATGATTCTGCAGATATTATAGCGCGTAAGCTAAGCGGATATTTTCAGAGTAAATATGGCTATACACTGGATCTTAAAAATAAGAACGGCGAACCACGTTCCATGCATGATTTTATGACGAATGATAAAAGAGGCCATTGTGAGTTCTTCGCTACCACTACAACGCTTTTAATGCGTTATTTAGGTATTCCAACACGTTACACCGTAGGTTTCTTAGTTAATGAGGCTCATCCTGAAGAAGAAAAAGATATGTATTGGGTTAGAAAAAAAGATGCGCACTCATGGGCTGTTTACTGGAATGGAGAGGGTTGGAAAGCATTGGATACCACACCTTATAGTTCTACTGAATGGGAAAAGCCGTGGTATTACAAAATGGCAAATTCCTTTAACCATTTCCAATATGTTATTGATAACCTCGATGTTGATACACTTAAAGAAGTATTCGATATAAAAGTTTTAGGATTGACGGTTTTCGTATTGGGTGGCGTATTATTCATTATTTATAGAAAGCGTGCTGCAGGGCGTTCCTCAAAACAAGATGAGTTTGTTGTTTTTTATGTTGAAGGTGAGGAGGAAGAGAGGCTGAGAGAAGAGTTTAAAGATATACTTCTTACGCATCCTAAAACATTAGGTGAGCCTTGGCTAAAATGGGCAAATAGAACTGGCTGTGAAGATGTCATTCTTAGGGTTAAAGAATACTATGAAAAAATATATTAATTTTTGATTTTAGTAAAGTTTTTCGCTATATTGTTTTTTAGTAACATTATAATACCATATAGGGATTTGAAAACCCCCTATTACAATTCTTATTTTTACCTTGAGGATAATAGATGAAAGTAAAAAACCCGCATTTGACGCAAATAGTATTACTTATAGTAGTTATAATGGCGTTAATTTATAGCTCACAGCGTGGTGATTCTGAAAATAATGCAAGGGATGTTAACAGGGTTAGCTACAGCGAGTTTATTAATTTTGTTGAACAAGGCACTTTAAGTCGCGTTACTATTGATGAAGATGCTCGCATTGCATATGCTATAACCAATGGTGGAGAAAAAATTCAAGCCCCAATATCTCAAAACACGGACTCCCTAAATAAACAGATTGTAGAAAAAAATATCAATCTATCGATTAAGCCCAAAGAAAAGCCATCTATGATGATGACATTGTTCACCATATTTGCGCCTGTATTATTGCTGGTTTTCTTATTTTATATTATGAATAAAAGGAATAATCCGGGAAACGCAGGTGGGATGTCTAATGTAGGTAAGAGTAAAGCCAAGTTAAGCAATCCAGAGGAAAACCCCATCCGCTTTAGTGATGTTGCTGGATGTGATGAGGCGAAAGAGGAAGTCAGTGAAATCGTAGATTTCTTGAAAAACCCGGATAAGTTTTTAAGTGTTGGAGCGAAAATACCTAAAGGTATTATTATGTCTGGACCGCCTGGAACGGGTAAAACATTGCTTGCAAAAGCAATCGCAGGTGAGGCTGGTGTTCCATTCTTTACGCTTTCAGGTTCGGATTTTGTTGAAATGTTTGTGGGTGTAGGTGCCTCACGTGTGAGAGATCTGTTTGAACAGGCGAAGAAAGTTGCACCATGTATCATATTTATTGATGAGATTGATGCTATAGGTAAACGACGTGGTAATGGTGGAAACGGAAACGGAGAAGAGCGAGAGCAGACGCTAAACTCTTTATTGGTTCATATGGATGGCTTTGATGTAAGAACTAATATCATCATGATAGGTGCAACAAACCGAAAAGATGTTCTTGATCCAGCTTTAGTTCGTCCAGGGCGTTTTGATCGTGAAGTTGCCGTAGGCCTTCCAGATGTAAAAGGGCGTGAAAAAATATTAGAAGTTCATGCTGATAAAGTTAAGATGGACAGCAAGGTTTCTTTATCTCGTATCGCGAGAGGCACAAGTGGTTTCTCTGGTGCTGAGCTTGCTAATCTTGTCAATGAAGCAGCACTTATTGCTGCCAGAGCAGGTGGTAAAGAGATAACACAATCTGACTTTGAAAAAGCAAAAGAAAAACTTATTATGGGTTATGAGCGTGTAAGTCATATTATGCCACATAAGCAAAGAGTTGCCACTGCATGGCATGAGGCAGGCCATGCAGTAATAGCGTATTTCTTACCTGATGCTGACCCTCTTCATAAAGTTTCTATTGTTCCTCGTGGTAATGCGTTAGGTGTAACGATGCAGCTCCCTCTGGAGGACAGGTACGGTTATGAAAGAGAAGAGCTGCTTACTGAGATTGCTGTGCTTTACGGAGGCAGAATCGCTGAGCAGATGTTCTTAGGAAAAATGAGTACGGGTGCATCCAATGATATAGAACGTGCTACAAGCATTGCCAAAAGTATGGTGGTAAGGTTCGGTATGTCTAAGTTGGGTCCTCTTCATTTTGGCAATAAGCAAGGAACAGGATTTAGAGGCGATCAGGGTGGTGGTGAGAATGAAATGTCTGCCAGAACGCATGATCAAATTGATGAAGAAGTTAAAAATATTTTGAATGAGCAGTATGATCGAGCTGTTAAAATATTAACTGAACGCAAGCATGAAATGGCCTTATTAACACACGCTCTATTGGATAAAGAAGTGCTGGACAAAGAAGAAATAGATGTATTATTTGGTTTTAAAGAGCTAGTCATTCAGGAAATAACAAGTATAGATTCTGCTGAAGACATAAATGAAGAGATGTCTGAGTCAGAAAATATATTTAGTTTACCAACATGGGGCAATGTAGATGCGATAGTGTCGCCTTCTCTGAATGCTAGAAACAGTCAGGTTTAATCTGTTTTAAATTAAAAGGTTGCCGGGGGCAGCCTTTTTTATTTAAATATTAGGCTTGGATTTATTTGGAAAAAGATTAAAAATGGTTTAAAATAATAATCAGTTTTGTAGCGGATTAAATAAAGATAAGAGAGAAGATTATGGCATTTGGAGATAAATTTACAAGTAGAAATAGTCATCTGGAGCAACTAAAACAGCAGGTTGTAGATGATGATGATGAGATTGAAATAGATTCCGAGAATCAAGATAGTGATTCTGACTCATGCGACGTAGAAGAGCCTGAAACGACAGTAGAGCCGCGCCCTGCAACTCCGGTGTCCCGTCGTCCTTCTTTTCAACCGCAAGTGCGCACAGAGGCTTCTAAGCCTAAATTAGAGGGTGAGTCAACATCATCAAAAAGAAGAAGGCCTATTATCAATATTAATGATGGTATTGATGAAAACCCTGAGAAATCAGAAGAGAACAAGTCTCGCCCTCGCAGGCCGAGTTTTAATATTGCACCCGTTGCGGCAAAAGTTGAATCTATAGATGAGTTCTTTGTGAATGAAGGCGCACAAAAAGCAGCAATGGAAAATAAAGAAGTTCAGGATGCTCTTCATGTTTACGATGCTGATAATAGCAACAATATTCGTGCTAAAGTATTTCGAATGAAGCAAAATCAAAAAGAAAACTTTAATAACGATTTCGTTGAGGCGGTTGCGGTAAGTAGTGAAAATGCTTATCGTGAAGCAAGAGCATTAAGTGGTCTTGATAACGGATTAGATGCGAGGTTAAATACATTGATAGATAGAGTGTGTGAGTATTTCAACAAGAAAGAAGATGAAATAGCTAAAATAAAAAGAGAAGCTCTCCGTAATCCTGAGATAATCCGTAGTGAGTATCATGAGTTGTTTAAAAGATTGGTTGAGCCAGATGAAAATAAACGCTATAAAGATATACAATCAGCAAGATCGCAATATCCTGATCAATATATTTTCATTTTAGTTAAAGACGATAAACAAAAACTTGTTGGATTTAAAAAGACAGACTACCCAGCGTATGCCATTTATGATGGTGTAACGGTTAAAACTGTAGATTATGATAGGACGCCTTTCGGTCCTCCTTCCGAGTTGTTTGCTGATACAAATGAGCAAGATGAAGAAGTTGAGGGTGCTGAGGCATAAAATAAAAAGGGAGTCCCCTCCCTTTTTTTATTATAAATTTATTAACGCATTCTTGGCGCTCTGCGAGGTGCATCTTCCTTTTCCGGCTCTACTTCAGCCTCTTTTACAGATAATCCATCCCATGCAGCTTTTCTTGCATTAAACACATAATCCTTGATATCTTTTTTGTTTGGCGCTGATTTAGCAACAGCTTCAGCATCAATCTTCAAGGTGTCAATCCACTCTTTAACTTTATTTACATCTGGTATAAAGTCAGGCTTGTTGCTGATGATAGAAAAATGATCTTTAACATCCTCATAAGCCGCAATCCAACGATCTGTTCTACGTAATGCGTCAAGCTCCATAAGCATTTTAAACCAGTTATTAGAAGGTGTTGTTCTTTCTGATTCACTAGATTTAGCCAGTGTGTTCCATATAGCGCCAGTCATTCCAATACGATCCATGATTTCGCCTGGTGCTCCAGCTTCTCTCCACATTTCTATAGAGGCTTTGATATCTACAGTGTTATCAAAAGGTAGTGTCCAGTGAGCAATACGACTCTCTAAGATCTTCCCTTTCAACATTTCGTTAACAGAGCTTAGGGGTGCTCTGGTTAAAGAGAAATCAATATTTCTGTCAGTATTGAATCCCGGCATTTCTTTGAAGATTTCAATACCCACGCCAATTTTTTGTAAGGTTACAAAAAACTCAGAGCCATTATCATGCGTAAGTGCGCGAGATGCTTCTTTCCAGATACGTTCTTTGGTTAAATGCTGAGTTTCGCCAGCATCATGAATGCCTCTCATTAACTCCATTGTTTCTGGTGCAATCTCGAAACCGAAACGCGCCTTAAAACGTGCTACTCTTAGAATCCTTAATGGGTCTTCGGAAAACGCTTCGCTAACATGACGTAAAATGCCTTTTCTCAAGTCTTCCTGACCATTGTAGGGGTCATAAATATTGCCTTCTTCGTCCATAGCGATAGCATTGATAGTCAAGTCGCGACGAATCAAATCGTCAGCTAATGATACATCTTTTCCATATTCCACACTAAAACCATGATAACCATGCCCTTGCTTTCTTTCCATACGTGCTAAAGCATACTCGTCTTTGGTTTCTGGATGTAAAAATACAGGAAAATCTGCTCCAACTTGCTCAAATCCTGCTGCCAACATTTCTTCTGGAGAAGCTCCAACTACCACATAATCTTCATCTGAAGATTCTTTGCCCATTAGTAAGTCTCTCACTGCGCCACCAACACGGTATACCTGCCCTGGGATTGTTATTTTCTGTTCCATTTATGATTCCTTTTTTAGATTAATGATTTCATTATAACGTATATCACGATCAGGAAAAAGCTTTTGTTCTAAATCTTTATAAAAATTTTGTTTTTTATTTTTTTAGTGTAATATTTACAGAGTGTAAACAACAAATAAGAGGGAAAAATGAATAGCGAAGATATTTTACATCATCAAGTCGTTCTGACTAATCATGGAGCTAAATCCGTTGAAGATCTTCAAGGGCAACTAGGTCTTCAGTCAAAAGAAGATGTGATTAACTATAGCCTTGCGGTTCTTCAATGGGCAGTTCAAAAAAGTGTTGAAGGTGATGAGGTTGGTTCGGTTAATAAGGAAAATAATATATTCTGTAAACTTAATATGAAGATTCTCACTAATCTCCATCCGGCTAAAAAAGCAGAATAAATATTTATATTAGGAATTGTCTTGACAAAGAAGGTCCTTATCCTATCATTTGTGTAGGACGTGAGTTTACAGGACGTTGAGGCTTGTTTAGAAGTATCATTGATAACATGGATTATAAAATATGATGCTTAGGGTGTAATGGATTACCAAGCTTAGAAAGAGAGAGAAATTCACCAATAACAATGGATGTTAAAGAAAAGGAAGCCTTAGTGCTTCCTTTTTTTCTAAAAAAATTGTATTATTCACCCCTTATGTATTATATTACGGAAAAATATTAACAAAGGAGTTTATTTATGCTTGATAATCTAGTTGCTTTTCCTACCGTTATACCTTTCATTGCGTTCTGTGTGTCTATCTTATTGATCCTCTTGTCGTCTATTATTCCTCTGGAACATGCGTTGTTTCATGGTGGTGATGCAGCCGCAGATGCTCATTTTGGTGCTGACACACATCATATTGATGTCGAAACGACCAATGCTCTTATGTCTTTCCTCGGATTTAAGGGTAAAGTCCCATTGGTTTTAACCATATTCATGGTGAGCGCCTTTACAACGCTTATTTGCTTTTTTGTGACCCCTTATATTGATTCATTTACTGGCGTGATCAGTGTTTTTACTCAGTGTGCTTTTACTTGCGGTTGCTTTTTTTGTTCATGTCATCTTACAGCGATTATTACAAAACCTATTACAACTCTTATTAATAACAACTCTGGTGTTTCGGCTGAAATTGTTGGTCTAGTGGGAGTTGTGAAATATATTGCAGAAGCTAAAGGTTATGTCGTAATAAAAGTAACTCAGGAAAACAGAGAGTTCGATATTAATGTATATCTTGATAATATTGAAGGTGTTAGTAAAGGAGATAGAGTTCTGGTTAATGGGAAAAGAATCAGAGATATAACTCAAACTGAAGTATACACAGGCGAAAAAGTGTAATTATTTTTGTGTTTGGATAACAATGTGTGTTAAGATGTTCCCGAAAATTAAACAACAGAGGATAGAAATATGGAGAATACAAATTTGTGGATTGCTGTAGGGATAGTAGTCATAGTATTAGTGTGTATCGGTCTATTTTTAGCAAGTCGTTATCAGGTTGCTAAAGAAACATCTGAGATTCTTATTATTAAAAGAATGAATGGTAAGATCGTAACTGCAGCAACAGGCGCATTTGTATGGCCTATTATTAACACCTTCCAGCGTTTTTCAATCGGAAGAAGAGTGATAAATATTTACTCTGGTTCTGAGCGCAACGCCGTAAGAACAGAAGGCCAAGTTATAAAAATAGGTAAAGGTATTCACTGTAAAGATAATATCCGTGCTGATATTGAAGTAAGCTTCTATTTAAATGCGAGTAGTGTCGATAAAATCGCACAGAGCTTCTCACAAGAGCAACTAACTAACCCTAAAGCCTTTGGTGAGTTTTTCGTTTCTAAACTGTCTGAAGCCCTAAAAACAGCAGCAAGACTTTATGATTTCGTTGACCTAATGGATCATCGTGATCAGTTTCGTGAAAGCGTAGCAGGAGTATTAAGTGATGACCTGTATGGCTTTATTTTGGATGACGTAACTATCAGAAGCATCGAGCAGTTCCCGGTAGATGAGCTTGATGACCACAACATTCTGGATATTCAGGGTAAAGAAAAAGTAACGAGTATCACCGCTACCAAACTGACCAGTATTACTCAGATTGAAGAAGATGCGCTTACTGCGACTACTGAAAGAAAATCAAAAGGTGAGCAGAGTCGTCTTCAGTTGAATAAAAATCTCGAAGAAGAAAAAGCAAAAACTGAACGTGAAATCAAAGTTATCAGGGCGCGTGAGAGATCAGCTACTGTTGAAAGCGAAGAAGCTGAACGTAAGCGTCAGGAAGAAGCTAAGATTAATGCTGATCAGGCAATCGAAATCACTCGTCAGAATACGAGCGTGATGTAGAAGTCGCTAAAGTTCAAAACAAACAGGTTGTTGGTGTCGAAGAGCAGAAAGTTGAGAAAGTTGTTCGTCTTGCTAAAATCGAGACTGAAACAGAAGCCCAGCAGAAGCAGCTTGAAAATGATGTGATTATCGAAGAGAAAAACAAAGGCGTTGCCGAAGTTAAAGCTCAGCGTGTAAGCATTGAGAAAAGCATCGCAGAGCAGGAAGAAGCAACTAAAGATATTCATGCATTCAAAGATGCTGAGCGTAAGAAGAAGGTTATTCTTACTGAAGCTGAAGCTGATGCCGAAGCAGAAAAAACCAGAATCGTTGTGGCAGCAACAGCTAATAAAGAGAAAGCAGTCCTTAATGCTGAAACTGAACAGACCAATATGGATGTTAACCTGAAAAAAGCTAAAACTGAAGCAGAAGGTAAAATCGCAACAGCCGAAGCACGTCGTGTTGAACTGGCGGCTGAAGGTCTGGCGCAGGCAGAAGTTAAAATGCGCACTGCTGAAGCAGACAAGATTGTGGGTGAAACTACTGCTGAAAACGCAAGAAAAAATCGGTCTGGCTGAAGTTGAAATTACGCAGAAGCGTTATGAAGTTATGGATAAACTGCCTGATTCTGTGCGTCAGCATGAAATCAACCTTAAGAATATCGACAATACTCAGGCAACTGCTATCCGCACTATTGAGAAAGAAGAGAAAGTCGGAATTACAACAGCAACGGCTAATGCTGAAATGTATAAAAACGCAGACATTAAGATTATTGGTGATGGTGGTATCCTGAAAGGAATGCAGGATGGTATGAAATCAGGAGCACGTGTTGATGCCCTTATCAACAGCAGCGATCTGTTAAGCAAAGTAGCACAGCCTTATCTGAATGGTGAGAAAGACCTGCCTGAAGATATTAAAAATATTGCTAAAGAGCTTAACGTTCATCCAAACTCCTTGTTAAGTATGTCATTGGCACAGCTTATGACTTCACCTAAAGCTGCTGGATTAATGTCTAAGCTTGGCTTAAAAGCAGAATAAACAAACAACACACTAACTCAAGGCTACTCCGGTAGCCTTTTTTATTTGTATTGTATAACAAAATTATGCTATAATCCGCTCCAGCGATTTTATTAAATAAGGAAGAATTCATGAATAAAGAAAACTTATCTCAGCAAGAGCAAACCTCTTTGGAAGTTATTAAAAGAAGAATCAAAGAAAAAACTGCTGCTTTAAAAGAATCTGTAGACCTTTTAAATACAGAAAGGAATGCTGAGTTTAAATCTTCTGATTTGACTATCATTAAAACCATCAATGTGAACACTGCTGTAAGTGCGAATCCTGTTGATATGGTAAAACTTGGTAATGAAATGATTTTAGGCTTTAACGTGCCTAAAAGTGCATCAGCACCTCTAACCGTTGAAGATGTTTTTTCTGCTTATACTGTTAATCAGGATAGTGACGCGTCATTATCAGAATCAAGTTTGAAAAATAGTGTTCTTTATTCAGATAAGTTTGCTGAAGATGTTAATAAGCTTTTTAAGTTTTATAATCATGCAGAGTTTATGCAGTTCATCAGAAAAGAAACTCGCCTTTATGTTTCTTTCAAAGTGGGTGAGCGCAGTAATGACTTGAAGGTATTTGCATGGGATATCAATAAAGATGGCTCCCTAACCTACAGAAGTGAATACTCCGGCACATCACTATTCGCAGATGTCTCAGAGCTTGGCTTTAAATGGAAAGAGCTTGATCGTAAATCTTTTGTCTCTGGTAAATATCCGCTGGTTAATATTAAAGATACCGTTTATGTAAGCAATACAAACGGTGCGATTCGTATTAAAAACAAAAGCGATACAGAATCTATAGACGGTAATGTGCTTTTGAAATCAGAAGTGTCAGATTCACGTCAGACACTTGAAAATGGCGTATTTTCTTATCATCAGGTAGGTAGCCTATTTCTTATTAAAGTCCAGCCATATAAAGAGAAATCAAAGTATTTCATCTATGATAATATCACCGAAAATGCGATTGAAGCTGATGGCCTGAGCTTCGCAGGTGTGCCTTTGCCTGAAGATAACGGTATTTTGTTCAGTAATGGCTTCTACCTTAAAGATGGCTCTTATAAAGTTTATGATAATGTTGATAAAAGTGCCTACCATCTGAAAACCTTGACTTCTCCAAACGGAGAAGACTATCTGTATGTGCTTTATAGCGCCTTGAAAAATGCTTATTATTTGTATCAGTATAACATTGTAACCAAAGCTGTAGCAGCGCCTATGATCGCTAATGGCTATAGTCTTTTAGATAATGGTGTGCTGGTGTTAAGCAAAAAAGAATCGGATAGAGAAGCCTCAACCATTCATGCCCTGCAGGTTTGGTCTACTACTTTTTATAGTGATCGTTTCTATAATAGCCTGACAAAAAATCAGAGCGAGACGCGTGTATCGAAAATAGGAAATACAGATCTGGTAAAAGCTATTGGTGATCTAAACACGATTATTTCTTTTGTTAGCAATAAAGAAATCAGTGTGCCTGTTTATGAGACAGTGATCAGTATGGTTGATGCGGCAAATGACAAATATCACTGGTTCAAAGAGTTCTCGAACTTAAACTTCCAGCAAAAGTTGAAAGATGTAAAAGAAACTGCTCTAATGGTGGTTCAAGAGTTTAAAAAAGTAGAAGAGCTGAAGGCTTTTTCTGCAACTAAGCTTGCCGCTGCTGAAAAGAAAATGAATGAGTTAAATAATGCAACATATGTAAAAAATGATGATTTAAGTCATTTGATGGCGCTTATCGTTAACATTAACGGTTATATGGGTGAGCTATCGGCATTAAAAAACGAGCGCTACATTGACCAGGATAAAATCAAGCAACTTCAGGAAAAATCTAATGAGCGTCGTTCTTTCGTAAATAACAAAATAGTGGATCTCTTAGGTCAGGATCAGACGTATAAAGATCTTGAGAAGTCTATTGAAGATACTCGTAAAGCAATCGAGAAAGAGCATAAGTATAAAGATGTCAAAAATATCAATGACAACATTAATATTCTGACAGAGCAGCTTAGTGTTATCAATCAGGAAATTGGCTCTCTTGAGTTTGAAGATACAACTCTACTTTCTAATATTCTTGAAAAAGTTGCGTCTATTTTCGCTAAGCTAAATCAAGTTAAATCTGTTGGTAAACAGAAAGAGAAAGATTTGGCATTTAACGAAGCTAAGGTTGAGTTTGCCTCTCACTCTAAACTGCTTGAACAGTCTTTTAAGAACTCATTAAACAATGCTCACAACATTGAATCGACAGATGCTGAGTATGCCAATATTCTTTCTGTGCTGGAAGGCATGGAGGCGCGTTTTGCAGAGTTTGATACTCAAGAGTTCGTTGATGCTATTGAGAAGCAGCGAGAGAGCATTCAGACCGCTTTTGAGACGCATAGGCAGCAACTTCAGTCTACTCTACAGAAGAAAGTAGATAACCACGCTAAAGCAATTGAGGTGAGCCTAAAGAGCATTAGTAGCAAGGCTTCTAAGATAAATGATCTCAAGTCATTATCTTCTTTCTTCTTAACGGATGGAATGGTGCTTCGCACACGCAAGCTGATAAAAGAAATCTCTGATTTAGGTGATGTTAGTAAGTCTGAGGATTTTGCGACTAAACTGAATAATGTTGAAACAGCCTTAATCAAAAAAGTCAGAGACGATCAGGATATCTTTGAAGATAATGGCGCAGTTCTTAAGCTTGGTAGCCATCGATTTGCCGTGAATAAGCAGGCATTTGAGATTGTGTTGGTCAGAAAAAATGATGAGCTGTTCACCCATATTCAGGGAACAGAGTTCTATCGTAAAGTTTCAACTGAAAATCTTCAGAAAGAACTCTATACTTATTGGGATTATGAACTTGTTTCTGAAAGTAAAGCACTTTATCGTGGTGAATATCTTGCTTATTCCATCCTTGAAGATGCCAAATATAGTCGCAATGGCATTGACGATATCTTGATAAAAGAGATTATAGATAAAGGAACTCGTAATGGAAAGATTTATTCTGTATTGAATCTTGTTCAGGATTATAGTGGAAACCTGTATAAAGAAGGATACATAAAAGGTATTCATGATGAAGATGCTGCCCAAATACTTTCTGCTGTGTATCATGAAAAGCAACAGGTTCAGGAATTCAACTTTCTTTCTAAAGATAGGCTTAATGCTTATCTAATGCAGACTTGCAGTGTAGATGAGAAGATTGTTAAAAACATTTCAAATGGTCTTGGTCTACTTGAAAGAATCAAATCAAAAACTATTTTGAATAAGGCTGTTAATGAACTTAAAGATGATCTGAATACGGAAAAAGATTTCAATACAGAATCTCTGGATTATTTAGTAAATCATATTGGTAAATCAGGAACTACATCTGTTCAGGTTGTGGAGTTTTACAGTAAAGTATTAAAAGATATTTCTGTGTTTATTGATGATATGGTGTCAAGATTGAGTGAAAATGAGAATCTTGGTTTTGATGAGAAATGTATTATTATTGATGATCTTCGTTCTATTTTGGAATCCTATTGCGAAACAGAAAATCTTTCTACGGCACTTGTTGAAGAAACGCTGATTTACATTATTCAGAAAATTGTATTTGGAAAAGTGGAAGAAAGAGACGTTAAATACATTATTAACGTTAAAGGCTTGTTTGGCGATCATGATAAAATAAAAGAAGGTCAGATTGAGTTAACTATTGAAGATTTCATGTTGAGAAATGCTTATCATAGAGATGTTGTTATGCCTATCTATGAAGGTGTTGATAAGTTTAAACGCCAGAGCCTTCAACATGAAAAAGAGAGAATAAACCTGAGTGATTTCTCAGCTAAACCATTATCGTCTTTCATTAAAAATAAGCTGATTTCTGAATCTTATTTCCCTAAGATTGGCGCAAACTTGGCGAAGCAGATTGGTGAGACGGGAAGTAAAAGAAAGTCTGATACAATGGGTATGCTATTACTTATCTCTCCACCAGGCTACGGTAAAACAACGCTTATTGAATATATTGTTAATAAGTTAGGTATGGTATTTGTCAAAGTAAACTGTCCTTCAATTGGTCATGAGGTTACTTCTCTTGATCCTGAGCAGGCTCCAAATCTTACGGCAAGAAAAGAAATCGAGAAGATTAACCTTGCGTTTGAAATGAGTTCGAATGTCTTCTTATATTTAGATGATATTCAGCATACTAACTCAGAGTTCCTGCAGAAGTTTATTTCTTTCTGTGATGGAACAAGGACGATTGATGGTGTGTGGGAAGGCCAGTCAAAAACTTATAACCTCAGAAACAAACGTATCGCTATCGCAATGGCTGGAAACCCTTATACTGAATCAGGTGAGGTTTTCAAAATCCCTGATATGTTGGCGAACCGTGCGGATACCTATAACTTGGGTGAGATACTGAGTGATGACAGAGAAGTGTTTGAGTTAAGCTATATTGAAAATGCCATAGTAAGCAATCCTGTTACTGCACCATTAGCGAATAGAAGCATGAATGACATTTACCGTATCATTAGAATGGCTGAAGGTATTGAAGTTGATACGACTGAGATGGAACATCAGTATAGTCCAACAGAGCTGACTGAAATGGTTAAAGTTGTTAAAATGATGAAGATGATTCAAAAAGTTGTGCTTAAAGTGAATCAGCAATATATTGCGTCAGCTTCACAGAATAATGAATACAGAAATGAGCCTCCATTTAAACTTCAGGGTTCATATCGTAATATGGCAAAAATAACAGAACGCTTAGTGCCAGTTATGGATGACAACGAAGTGAAAAATCTTATTATGGATCATTATCAGGCAGAGTCTCAGACCTTAACAAGCAGTAATGAAGAAAACCTGTTGAAGTTTAAAGAAATCACAGGGACACTAAATGATACGGATGCTCAAAGATGGGAAGAACTTAAATCTTTGTATAAGAAAGGCAAAGCTGATGGTAAGGATGATGCTATGAATAGAATTTCAGATTTGCTTGTTGAAGTTCTTGGAAAGCTTCCATCACTCAGTTAATAAATAATATAAGGGGCATATGCCCCTTAAATATAATATGATTATTTTTGATTTTTTTAAATATAAATTATAAGATTGGTATAAATATAACAGTGTTGATATAAAGGAAATAATTTATGAAAGATAGAAATACAGTAGAAGTTGAATATCAAGAAGTTAATTCTCATTTTTCTGAAGTTTCAACCTATTGGATAAATGAGAAAAACAATAAAATTTTTAAAATGATGGGAACAAAGACGCCCAAAGGGAAAGTAAGACAGATTAGCGAAGCTGAGTTCGAAGCCTTATCTGCGCAAAACAATAGTGCTGATTTGTTTACTGAGAAAAGTGAAGCTACAGGTATTTCTGCTTATTTAAAGAAAGAAAGTGTTCCTTTTGATTTATCTTCTTTTCCGACTGAAGATGAAATAAAGCACTTATCTATCAACTCAGATAATTTAATGAAGAGTTTGACTGAAAACTTACTGGATAAGCAACGTGCTAACATGGACTCAACTATGATTGAAAGTCTTAATGCGTTGATTTTTGAAGCTAAGAAACTCGACCCTGCCTCTGTAAACAAAAAAGGCATGGCGGGTATGTTTATGAAAATGATGAAAGCTAAGGAAAAGTTTTTTACGCGTTATGATACAGTAAAGGCTAAAATAAGCGCTTTAAGTGATGTTCTAAATGATGAAAAAAATAAACAGATCAAACTTATTAAAAACATCGATGATCTTGAACAGGTTAACGAAAACTATGCTCGTCAGACTAATGAAGAGCTGAAAACAGTATCTAGTATTCTGGAATACATGAAGGATGAGCTTGAGAAATGGCCCGTTCCTGAGACTCAGACTGAAGCTAATATTATGAATAAAGCAAGAAGAAGAGTTCAACTTCTTGAAAAACGTCAAATGGACTTAAATGGTTTCCTTGCTATTTCTGCTCAGATGATGCCGGAGATCTCAAATTTAAGAGATAACTCTGAAGTGTTAGTTAATAACTTTAATGATTTAACTGAAAAAGTTATTCCAGCATATAATATAAACTTTGCTAAGTTTATCATTGGTCATCAACAAGAGAAAGCTCTTAATGTGAGCAATAAAACAGTAAGATCGTTCAATGATGCGTTGGTAAAAGGTTCTGAGCAAACTAAAGTCAATACCATTGCTATAGAGAAACTAAAACATGCTCCACTGGTTGAAATCGCTACTCTGAGAACAGTCCATACTAACTTAGTTCAAACAAGTCTTGCTGTTCAGGAAGTGATTAAAGATGCTAAAGCTAAGCGTGAAAACTATCTGGATACCGTGGATAATATTGGTAAGAGCTTAATCGAGATGAGCCATAAAAAATAAGGCATAATTACATTATGGATAATACCAAGCAGCGTATATTGGAAAATCAAATATTAAGTAATATTCAAGGAGAGTCGGACTCTCCTTTTGTTGATCTTAAAACTATTGATCCAACAAAAACTCAGCCGATACAAAATGTTAAAAGCTATGATGAAAATATACTTAATAGCCTTAAATATATAGAGATAAACTATCCTCAGCAATATTTAGATCAGAAAAACAAGTTTATTCTGATGCTTGAGGAGTTATATCCGCTTTCGGTTAATAAGGTTATATCATGGGGTAATTCATCACTCAATGATAGCAGCGCTGCTTTCCAGTCTGCTTCAATGTTATTTAAAGATTACAATAGCCTTAATGCTGCTGACACTATAGATGAGATTCTTTCTCGAAAAAAGGAAAATAAAAAGCAGTCTTTCATTAGTAAGCTTTTTAAAGCGGTAAAACCAAATAAAGAACATGAAGACAAAGGCGTAATGGACACCCTTCGATCAGAGCTAAGCTTACTCCTTCCTAAAATAGATAATGTTATTTTTATGATGGAGAATAACTATATAAAATATAGACTTATTACTCTGATTGCTATACAGGAAACGTCTGTTTTTGAGGATTCTTCATTTGAGGAGGTTTTTTCAAGACGTAGGCAAGCATTTTTCTATGCTTTACAAAGTATAGATATCTCTCTAAAAGAAACTAAGAATGTGAGAGATATGATTATTAGTCATCTTGTGAGTATTGACCATATTATGAAGGTTACTATTCCTTTGCTACATAAGGTTCAAGAATAATGATATAAAAAAGACCGTTCCCGGTCTTTTTTCTTATCGTGACATTGAAGGTCTACGTGCTGCAGGGGATTCAGGTTCGCGCTCACTAAGGCTCATTGTTTCTTCGTTGAGAAGCTTAACTTCAAACCTAGCATTAACACTTTCAGCCCATTGAACAGCAAAAGAATCGGGTTTATTCATCTTTTCAGCTTGGTTCACTAAAGCGTCCATAAAGCCCTGATTGCTTTCGTAGATACCCTTTACAGCATGATCAATCTTAGATGTGGGAATTCTGTCGAACTGGTCACTTGATATTTTAAAATCGAGAGAGTCTAACAACCTTTTAGCATCAGTTGTCTCCATTTTATCGAATTGAACTCTGTTCAAGACTACAAGTAAAGGATTCAAGGAAGCATCTGTTATTCTTTGACTGTCCAAATCTTTACTCATTTTATCTAAGTTGTGATAAACAAAATGTTTGTTAAAAGCCATATTAAACCCCCTTGTAAATACATTATTTGCATTTTCCACGATCTTAACACAAATTTCATCAATTAAAAGAGGGTTGCGTTATTTTTTTATAGAAATGTAGATAAATATACCTTTTAAAGAAGATCTTCCTTTTTATTTCTGCTGGGAAGCCTTGTAATAAATGGCACATCAGTCTTGTTTATATTTTGCTTATCTTTTTCTCTTTTAATAATATCTTCTACATTCTTCCTGATGTCAGGGTAGTTAATCATTAACTCATTTATTATTTGCTCTAAAAGATTATTTTTGCCAATAAGCTTCTTAACATTCATTTTTTTAGGTTTGTCTAAAGAAAACTTTTCCTTGAGTTGCTTATATGCTGACTTGTTGCCTACAAGCGCCCACCAATGCTCCATAATTGTTCCTCTTTAATTGAAAATAGTGATTTATTTGATCTAATTATATCGTGTTTTTTAAAATGTTATAGGCTGACTGAAAAATAAAGAGATTTTAATTTGAAATTGCAATAAATATTGTATTTCATTTGCATTTGTTATAATATAAGGCTAATTCAATAAATCGAGGAAAATATATGAATATTAAAGCTCCGTTAGTCGCTGTAATTCTTTCAGGTATACTGTTAGTTGGCTGTGGTGAAAAATCAAAAGGTTTGGATTTAACTGTAGCTCAGGCTCAGGCAATGAAAGTTACTCAGCTAAAGACGCAGTTAAACCCGGATGAGCTTTATGCTGTTATCTCCGTTCAAAATACAAATAAAGATCCTGAGTTGAAAAATAAAAAAGTTTCAGAAGTGTTAGATATGTTTGAAAGTCAGACAGGAACTAAAGTTGTTAGAGGCCCTATTACCGATTTTAAAGATTTAAAAGTTAGAGATTTAGATATCAACTATGCTTATGAACTGGTAAATTCTCAGGCGACTAAAGAGCAGATTACTCAGATTAGGAAGTATGTTCAGCAAGGTATCGCTAAAAATGATCGTAACAAGTTGCTTGATACCACTCTTGGTGAAATCCTTAAGAACTAATCAAGTTTAAAAAATAATAGGGAGCCTTGCTCCCTTTCTTATTGAGGAAAAATATGTATAGCGAAAAAAGTTTAGCCATTATTGAAAAAACCTTAGACAACAAAATTATTCATGCTCAAACTTTACTCAGAAAGAATATAAATGAATGGTTTGGCTTTGCGCCTATCTCAGTTTATATGATTATTGGTGATTATCATAGATTAGGCGATTCTGAAATAGTTAGTAAGCCCTGTATCGTAGTGTCATCAATTAGTGCGAATGAGAATAAGATAGGAAAAGGTTATTTTGAGGAATTTATGTCTGTGGTGATTAAGCTTGCTAAAAAACATAGCTACAGAATTGTATTTGAGTCAGTAGACAATCCACAGCTAAAAGCATGGTTGATTCAACATGGTTATACGCATGTTGGTTATGTTGAAAATTACTATAAAGATTTCTAAAGAAGAAGCGCGTTATCGATAAGTCTCCACTGGCTCCCCAAGAGTAGTGGAGTTTTGTTTTTAAGGCCTTGAGTTAATAACATTTCTAATATGTTCTCTTGCTCTTCTTCTTCCGTCAAAAGTCTTTTTTGAGATGGCGCAGGTAAAGTGTTATCAATAATTAGTTTTAGCATAAGTTTCCCCTTTTGATAAAGTATAATGTGGTGCTAATGTAATATCAAAAATATTTTTGATATTATTTTTTGACTTTTATGCTTGTGTTAAGCTATTATTTATTTGTAGTAAACACTGTTATTCCCTCGCTTTAACACGGTTAGGGACAGGGGCCGAAAGGCCCCTGATATTTTTTATAAATTTATGAAAAAACTTCTTGACTTCGATAAGCATGTTAGGGATAATGGTGACACTTAAGGCAATAAGCCTGCTTAACTAATCAATATTTTGGAGATACAAATGAATACGTTCAACACTACAATCAGGAGCAAAAGCGTTCGCAACAACGCAAATGTTGCTGGTGTAGCTGTGTCTCTGAATACTGCTATTCTCACTCATCGATATTATTGATACTTACTTATTCCTTTGGCTTTGCGCGAAGCGCTTAGCTTTTGAAATAAGAAAAGTATCATGTCGATTCCACTTTTCTATCTTAGCAAAGAAATCTACATGGTAAATGTAGGTTTGAATCTTCCTGCGCTTTTCTTACACTGAAACATCTTAAAAAGATTTATTTTGGCGTGATATGCAAGCGGCTAAAGCAAGCGGTCTGTAAAACCGATGTCATTGACTTCGTAGGTTCAAATCCTACTCACGCCACCAAAGTAAACTTTTATTGTGGGATTGGCACAGCGGCGACTGCAGCAGACTGTAAATCTGATCCGAAAGGCACGTAGGTTCGAGTCCTACATCCCACACCAATTTTATATGGAACAGTATGCAAGTGGTTTAAAGCGAGCAGTCTGTAAAACTGATGCCTTCGGGCTTCGTAGGTTCGAATCCTACCTGTTCCACCAATAATGTGAGTATGACCGAGTGGCTGAAGGTAGCGGATTGTAAACCCGCCTCGAAAGACACACAGGTTCGAATCCTGTTGCTCACACCAGTAATGTAAGTATGGCTGAGTGGTTGAAGGCGGCGGTCTGTAAAACCGATCCGAAAGGCACATAGGTTCGAATCCTATTACTTACACCAAATAACGGAGGGTTGGCAGAGAGGCCGATTGCGCTTGACTGTAAATCAAGTATCCCACGCGCTGGTTCGAATCCAGCACCCTCCACCAATAATGTGAGTATGACCGAGCGGCTGAAGGTAGCGGACTGTAAATCCGCCTCGAAAGACACACAGGTTCAAATCCTGTTGCTCACACCAAAATGTAAGGTTGGCAGAGAGGCCGATTGCACCTGACTGTAAATCAGGTATCCCACGCGCTGGTTCGAATCCAGCACCTTACACCAATATATTAATGGAGGTGTATGCAATTGGAAAAGTATGGCTGTTTGACCAGCCTGTCTTATGACTGAGCAGGTTCGATTCCTGTCCTCCTCCACCAATAATGTGAGTATGACCGAGCGGATGAAGGTAGCAGATTGTAAACCTGCCTCGAAAGACACACAGGTTCGAATCCTGTTGCTCACACCAATAATTAACATGAAATAAAAATAATTTTTAGTATTTTTTATATATGTTCAAATTATATGAATCTTAATTTAAAACTTTATTTTAACATTTAGCATATTAAACTATAAAAATGGCCAAATTTGATTATTTCTAAATATGATGTATAAATAATATACATACACTATATGAGGAAATCATATGAAGAAGATAGATAAAGGATTTTATTTGTCAGAATTTTTGAATACACTTCAACTCCAAGTCGAGGGGGAAAGCTATGAGGAAATTCAGGATTACAAAAATCAGATAGCGAAAATAACTAATAAGATTGCGAATGCTGAGCAGTTGGTTTATTTGACAAAGTATATTGATAATCTTTTTAAACTATATGCTTCTGTGGTTCATAAAACAGAAGAAGAAGGCGAGCTGACGATACAGGAAGTGTTGGTTAAACTTAAAAGACTTCCCTATCTTGATAAAAGCTTTAATGTGTTCGACTATATAAGCCATGAGCTTTATTACCCAACTCCGGCAATATACGACAAAAGGATATTCGAAATGCTCATAGAGAAAGGCTTTGACTTTAATCATGAGGATTTAGTCATTGATGATTATATCGCTATTTCCGATAAAGACTACTTTTCATCCTTAATAAAAAACCAGCCTTAAGGCTGGTTTCTGTTTCGACTTTTATTCTCGCGCCTTTCATGCATAGCTTGCGCTATTTTAAGAGTTGATGATACATGATCCATCCCCGCTTTCCTGATATTTTCAACTTCATACTTATTAAAATAACTTTCTATAACATTGATATTTGAAAGTAATCCATCATTACTTTTTTCCACAAGAAGAAGTGTGTATTCTTTTATGTATTTTGAAGAATCGTATTCTTTTTGAGGATTGGCTTTTCTTAAGGTGTTAGTTATGCCATTCTTAATGCCTACAATTTCCCCAGCAAGAAAAGACATTTTATCAATACAATGTGGTTCAAATTGCTTTTCGATTTTTTTAGAAAAATCAGCCAGCAGATCTCTTTCATCAAGCTCTTTTAATAAAAAACGAATGTAATATAAATGTTTCTTTTCTTCAGGCAGGCGGGAAAATATGTTCATGTAATTTCCTTAAGTAAATACTTTTAATTCAGTTGAAAAGTATGATAAGATTATAAACTATTAATAAGGAGAAAACAATGCAATCGTTAGGTGATAGAATAAAAACATATGAAAAGATTGAAACTTCTGCTCGCTTCATGCCAGGAGCGCCAATCTACGTCCGTATAGACGGTCGTTCATTCAGTAAGTTCACAAAAAAAATGGCAAAGCCTTACGATGAGAGGATGAGTAAAGTCATGCAAGATGTTACTGCTTTCTTAGTGAAAGAAACAGGAGCCTGTATTGGCTATACTCAAAGTGATGAAATAAGTCTGGTTTTCTATCAGGAGAATCTGGAGTCCTCAGTATTCTTTGACTATAAAAAACAAAAAATGGTTTCTGTTATTTCTGGACTGACCAGTGCCATGTTTATGAAGCTTGCACTTCACGCTTTCCCTGAATATTGCGTAGATGCTGTGCCATGCTTTGATAGTCGTGTGTTTTCTCTTCCTAATAAAACAGAGGCGATGAATGCTATCCTGTGGAGAGTGAAAGATGCCACTAAAAATAGCGTCTCAATGGCAGCAAGAAGCGTGTTTTCTCATAAAGATCTTCAGGGTCGTAAACAAGATGAAATGGTTGCTATGATGCTTGAAAAAGGCGTTGACTGGAATGACTATCCAGAATACTTCAAATCAGGTAGTTTCTTCAAGCGTGTCAGCTATGAAAATGAAATGGGTGCTATACGTTCAAAAATCTCGCAGGTAGCCATAGATAAGACATTTATGGACCTTGATTACAATGAAAGAGTAAATCTCATTTTTTCCAAAGAATAAGAAACGTTTATCAATATTTTAGGGCCTTGGTATAGATAGCCTTGAAGTATTTTTATAATTAAAGGTTAAGGCTTTGCTGTATATCAGATACTCCATTTTGTATCGCAATGCCTCCATTTTCTAAATCGGTGCCAAAGCCGTCCGCAGTATTTGCGCACCCATTTAGGTATAAGCAGGAAAATAAGATTAAAAATAGCTTCTTCATTTTTGATCCTTTTTATGATAATAGTTATAATCGACACTCTAACAATAAAACAAAGACCTTAAAAGGTCAACTTGCTCAATAAAAGGTGTATTAGTATGGAAAATAAGACATGTTGCCACTAAAAAATAAATCGCTTTATGCGGTCATCTTTTCTCTTATTTTCATCTTTGTATTGCCCATTATTCTCTATAATGGGTTTTATGTTGATGATAATGTCAGAATCATTACCGGGAAACCTGACTGGAATTGGGTTGGACGCACTTTTGCTGATTGGTTAATGAAAAGCCTTAGCCTTAATACACAGGTTATAGATGATTTCTCACCTATACCCCTTGTTATAGCAGTCGCATTATTCTCTTTAATCTTATATCATGTGGTCTCAAAAAATGTAGACAATATAAGCATAATGAAGGTTGTCCCCTTCGTATTTCTTATCGTAAACCCGTTTTTTATGCAAAATCTTACCTACAAGTTTGATAGCTTGCCTATGACTATAGCACTTTCCTGTGCCGTATTCGCTTATTTCTATGAGAACGTAAGTAAAATAAGAAAATATCTTGTGATGGCAGGACTTCTGATTGTATCACTTGAGCTATATCAACCCTGTGCTAACGTTTTCCTTATGTTAGCTGCTGCGAACCTTATAGGAGATTTTAAAGCTAATAAAGATTCTAAATGGAAATCATTAGTCTTTGTGTTCTTAACCTATGCGGTAGCTTCCATTGTTTACATGATGATGGAAAAAGTTATAAACCCGGATGCCGTGTTATCACGTGGTCATATTGTTCCTTTGAATGAGTTTTATCCTACTATTCTTGCAAATATTAAGGCATTCTTTAAGATTGTCTTCTTTATTACAGGATATGTAGGCCTAGCATTGTTTGTGTTGCCTATTATCGTGTATTGGATCTATACATTAATCAATGCGTTTAAGTCTAAGGCGAGTATACTTGATAAACTTGTGATTATTGCTGCCCCTGTTGTTTTGTTTTTGTGTATTTGGGGGCCATTACTGGTTATTAAAGAATTGATATCTTTACCAAGAGAGCTTCCCACTGTTGGAGTGATTCTTTTCCTAAATGCTTTGATCTTTATAAGACTATACCAGTATTTCCAAAGTAAAATAGGTATTTTTATTCCTGTGGCGCTTTATATCAGTTGTGTTCTACTTTGTGGTTTATTTATCAACGTGATTAAGATTCAAGATAACTTCAATGATATGGTTTATAATAGTCTTTATTTAAATATCACGAATAATCCAAAGCTTTATAATGTTAAAGAAATAAAAATCAATGGAAACGTGCCTGTAAGCCGTATATTCGAGAGCAAGATTAAGGCTAACCCTTATTTCTATTCATTAACAATGGCTACGCCTGAGTGGATTACACGCACTATACTTATAAGAAAAGGTCTTAACCAAGTTAAGCTCTCTTTTGATGGTAAAGATAAAGCATTACTGAAGAGTATTATTAAAGAAGGCATTAAGCCAGAAGTTAATAATCAGTTCTATATGATATATAAATACAATAATATAACAACAGTGTGGTTTAAGTAGCGATATCAGTCTATCCTTTTTTAATCTATGTGCTATAACTAACATACATAGAAGTCGTAAGGAGAAAAACATGAACGGGAAACCATTTTTTACAGCGTTATCGCTTATACAGCACAAGCACGTGATTGAGATTGTCAATAAATCCATGATCGTGCTTTTTATTGCCTCATTGGTTTTCCATTTTTATGTAGTTTACTATTCAGTTAACCTTACAATAGAGAACGTTAACACCAATTCTTTATTAAAATCAGCAAGTGGTATAATTATAGGTGCATTATTTATTATGTGCTATTTTGT
Source organism: Erodium maritimum (assembly GCA_963921825.1). NCBI lineage: Eukaryota > Viridiplantae > Streptophyta > Magnoliopsida > Geraniales > Geraniaceae > Erodium > Erodium maritimum. The sequence continues at coordinate 18,792 of CAWUGU010000020.1, read as the reverse complement.
CAGGTTAATGCATATCTTTGTACTGGCTGCAATGTTCTGTGTGTTTAAAGTCTATCTAGGGATTAACGCAACACCTATAAACTGCATGGCGCTTGCGCTAATCCCAATGATGATTTATTGGGGGAGAGATGCATTGCTTCATTATGTCGTAAAAGTTAAATACTCTTAAGATTATGTAGCTGCTCTCGTGTCTTTTTGTGGTTATGAATAGCTGGAATTTCTATAGTCTGCAGACCGTATCCATAAAGTGTGAACTTAGCGTAAAAGAATAAAAGAGAAAGCAAAGAACGGCGATACTCATTTCCACCGTAAGCTGATATCTCCATTTCTGAAACTGAAGAGTAAAAAACGCCCTTAAAAGTAATAATCCTTTTATTGGTAATAACAGCAAATCCCATGATGTTTTTTATCAGACTGTAAATAAAACAAGCAATTCCTAATAAAGCCACAAATTTAGCTACAGATGTGGCAATGCTATATGCATTTACTAACCGCTCTTTTGATAAAATCAAATCTGGCGTATGATTCATCATAGTGTATGCCCCAAAGATCAGAGCAAGACAAATCACAAATGAAGGGATGCTATTTAAAATAGAAAAGTTCATCTTGTGAACAACAATTTCATCATCCGCCAGCCATTTTTTAAGAATAATGTTTTTCATTTTATTTTCCTAATGCGCGACTAGCCGCTTTCTGTAAATATTTTTTATACTCTTCCTCAAGGTTCATAATGTCTTTATACTTAACATCTTTGAGCTGAGCTAAATGCGATTGGAATCCAATCTTCAGTGTGGAAGAAAGTGATGACTCATTGATTGCTCTAAACACCTGCTGAAGCTGCTCAGGGGAGCATTTACGACTGTTGAAGCCAACATTATACCACTTGCCTTCATTCAGGAAAGGAATGTTCTTCTTCCATTCTGAAGAGCGAATAACAGCAATATCTGTATGCATTTCAGCAGGGGACTTTGCTTCAAGCGCTGGAGAAGATGTTGAGACAGATTTTTGGGCCGTGCTTTTTGAGTTCTGAGAGGCTTGCTCACTTTTAAGACGAGCCTCAATCTCTTCTTTCTTATAAACAAATGCCTTAAACTGATACTGACCATCTTCCATGTCTTCATAAAGGAATGAAACACGCTGACCTTTTTTAATATGGCGTATAGAACCTTCGGTCGTAAAGCTAAAGCTTTCTATTTTTGCGTCTTTATATGTCTCTTCGGCTTCAGGATCAGCATTGATGTTATTTACCTTAGCGTTAACATAAATAACAAAAGACGTTTCATTTGTATCCTCATCAAAAGAAATTTCTTGAATGCGGCCTACTTTTAATCTGTATTTAAACTGTGTTTTATCTATCATGAATGTATTCCTATTGTCCAATGAAATAACGTTTCCCTATTCTACTCGTTTAACGAACCCTTTTTCAAATATTTATGCTATAAGTATATTATTGATAAGGTCTATAAACATTTCCTATATAATAGCGCGATTAACTTGCCAATCATCATGAAAATAGCATAAAATAAATAAAAAATTAAAGGGACCGCTATGACTAAAAAAGAACACCTCAATGGCCTTGAGCTGCTTAGATACCTTTTGGGTATGTATATTGTGCTTTATCATACGTTTCATTATCAAGGCGTGCCTGAATGGTGTCGTCGATTGGTTGAAATGGGCTTTGCTGCGACAAGTTCTTTTTTCATTTTGTCAGGTTTTATTCTTAGCTATGTTTATTTATCAGGAAATGGCACTGAAGATGTTAAACTTAAAGAGAAAAAGCGAAGTTTTCTATGGAAACGTTTTGCGAACCTCTATCCTATTCATATTTTCTCGCTAATTTTTACACTTCTGGTTGTCTATAGTATGAGTCAGCTTGTTATTGATCCTAAAGATGCTAGTGCAAGTATACGGTATGTTATGTATGACTCTAATAACTATACTCCTGTTGAAAAACTTCATCATTACATGTCAAACGCAGAGATGTGGCTCGCTTTTGCTATGAATGCTTTCCTGCTTCATTCATGGAATCCCTACTATCTGACATTTAATGCCCCGGCATGGTCTATTTCTACCTTATTCTTTATGTATCTTATCTTCCCTTTTGTCGCCCCTTATCTGAGCAAGCTAAAGAAACCCATACTTGGTCTCTTTGTTATGAACACAATATATCTGGCCCTACCTGTTATCTTTATTGTAAATGGTTTATTTGATATGCCTTATACGGGTATTCTTAATCGAAATCCATTAGCAAGACTTCCTGAGTTTTTAAGTGGTGTGGTTCTATGTGCCGTTTATTTTTCACTAAAACAAAGAAAAATTATGATAAATACAATGAAAGCAAGGCTTTTAATGGGCGTTGTGGCTCTGATTCTTTTTATTTTAGGTAATATTTTGCTTCATAACCCTGACTGGATTACCCGGAAAGGTAATGCATCTTATTATTTGCTTCATAATGGATTACTACTTATTCCAGAATGTCTTGTTATACTTATTTTTGCCTCTTTAAAGATAAATAAGAGCAAAATGTTATCGCTATTAGGTGGCGCTTCTCTGCCGCTTTTTGCTCTTCACATTCCTATTTATCATATTTTTTCCAGAACTGAGCTTTATTTCCTTAGTGATTATAAGCTCTATCTTTATCCTTTATTTTTAGTTCTAGTTACGATATTATGTGTGCTGTTTCAGGAAAAATTGGTTGTTCCTACACGCAAAAAAATATTAAGAATGGTATTAAAAAAGGAAGATAAATGAAATGATGTATGCTATAGCAGGTAAGGTGATGTATTCTCCAGAAAGAAAAGGTCTGAAGGCACATCAAAACAAAAACGTGATAATCATTGACCTCGCAGGTTATGATGAGCTTGCGGCTTACTATCGCCATTTGTTCCATAAGCATTTCCATGTAGAGCTTCTTGAACCATTGTTTGACCTGCATGTAACCATCATAAAAAACAAAGAAATCAACGATGCTGCGTGGGGTTACAAAGATGGTGAAAATGTAGAGATAACATTGTCCAAAACGCCTATGCTCTATTGGAACGAAAAATATGTGTGGATTGATGGTGAGACAGAAATTCTAAAAGAAATCTCAGCGCATTACGGTGTCCCCAAATCCTATAACATGGCCCACATCACCATAGGGAGATTTAAAGACCATGAAAAAGGTATCCTCGGTATTTCAAAAAGATAAAAGCCCTGGCGGGCTTTTATTTTAATCTTGCTTTTCTATTTTGCCTATAATTATTTAAAACAGTGTTAAACTCATCAACTGTCTTTGTCGCTTGTCTTTTGTTTTGATATCCCATGTAAATCATTTCCTGAAGGCTGAAGGCATTCAGTCCTTTCTCATTGATAATATAAGGATCGGCTTTAGCGTTCAGCAAAAGTTGAGTCATTCTCAAATCCTGACTTACGATAGAGAACAGAAGAGGTGATGTTTTAGCATATCCTGTTTGGTTAATATCTATACCTTTATTAGCAATCATATCCTCAACAAGATCATATTTTTTATTTTGCACGGCTGTGATGAAAAAATTATTGCCTTTCTTACTCTGCTCTTCCAAAAGATTTGGACAGTTATCATACAAGTATTTAAAAAGAATTTTATAGGGCATCGTCCTTACCAATAAAGTTTTATCCTTTAATGGGTTTGATTTTAATTCCACGCCCTGCTCTAGTAAGCAATCTAAGAGTTCAAACTTATTATCATATTCGGAAAAGACAAGATTTTCTATAAATGTTTCTTTTTCTCTATTGGGGCTATAGATGTCTATGTTGTTATCGCGAAGGCTTTGAACGTAGAAGCTAAAATCTGAGTTGTTTTCAAAGTAAGAGCTGTAAACAGCGTCAAAGAAGTTCTCATGAGGAGTGTTAAAAGATTGAACATCATAGTTTGCCAAAATGTGACTAAAGAGATTCTTATGGTTCTTATAGATGCTGACCTCAAGAATACCCGCAAGATTTTTCTTTTCATGTTCCGGGATAAGCTCAAGAAGAGCTATAGTGCCATCCTCATCATTTTTTGACAAGCAACCATCGATTTTTTCGTATAACAAAATATTTTCCTTTAATAACTAAACATCCGTATATTATGCATTATCTTGAATTAAAAGTAAACAAATGATATAGTCTTTAGAATATTACTACAGGAGACATCCCATGATTTTTGACATGAAAACAACACATAATAGCGCTTCTTTTTATGATCCTTCAAGTAAGCTTTTTGTGGTCGTTGATTCTTTTGATAACAAAAACTTTGAAGTTAGAGCAGGGTGTATTCAAAATACTGAATCTATAGGCACTATAACAGCTTCTACCGATGAAGAGCTGAATGGAAAAATAATTGAAATTGTTGAAAAATTTAAGGATACTCAGCTTATAAACAAATAAAAGAGGATGTTCGTATGAAAAAAGATTATATCGATATTATTTTCAAAGCGGTAGGGCTTAAAGATGTTGAACTCTTAGTATTTGTTCTTTCTAAGGATATTAATAAAGATATTTTTAAAAGCTTAGCTCGTATTACATATCGTGATAATAAAAACGTTTATGAATACCTGCTTTTGAAAGAGCAAAACGAAATGCTTATTGCCTTTATCGAGTTCGGTTTTTGGGCGCATGTTCATATGCATATCAATAAGCATAACGAGACGCTTCTTGATATTGCATATCGCGTTAAAAATCTGCCAGTTCTTGTTGCGTTGTTAAGCAATGAGAATGCAGGCTACTCTGCGTCAGATGAAAATCTAAAATCTGTTGTAGATAAAGTAAAGTCTGAATATCAAACTTCATCATTCTTGCTTAGTTTTATTAATGATAAAGTCATGCCTATTGAGTATCCAGAAGAACTCAATGAAACTAAAGTTCACCAATACTTACATACTTCTTTGTCTGACGATGGTATTATGAGTGGAGAAGCATCTAATGAACCTATGACATGCTACGATGAGGTGACATATGAAACTGAAACTGTTGATGCGAGTGAAAATGATGATTATGATTATGATTTGGGCCAAAAAGCAGATCGTCTTGTATTAAAAATGCGTGATGTTCTTAAAAATGCCTTCTCTCCTTTTAAAAATAATAATACCGCTAACTATAAGCCTTACTCAAAAACCCAACCTGATTATTCTGAAATAAATAAGGCTACAATGGATGAAGAACTTGAGCAGAAAACTGTTGATAGAGAGTTTACCATAGAAACCGATTATCCCACTGAAGAAGTAGATGTAGACTCTCATAAAAGCCACTATGAAACTGACCATGTTCCCACAACAAAAGAGATAAAAGATAAAATTAGAGGTCGTAGCCATGATCTGAATGAGAAAGAGTTGGATGGATTATTAAAAGGCTTTACCCACATTGATAATATTGTAATCAATAGTGATATTTTAAGAGTTGATTTTGGTGAAGATCATGATGATGATTTTAAAAAGAATAAAGGACTTTTATTTGATATTTCTAATCTTACATTTACTACTAAAAGACAACAAGTTGCTTTTATTGTTAGAAAAGTGATTGACACACTTTCTAAAGATGATCTCAAATGCTATGCTACCGTGAAAAACTTTATTACTTTGTTGAGTGATAATGATATTAAAGTTGTTCCTAAAATAGAAAGTCAGAAAGTTTCTTCTTTCGATTTCATCTATGATAACGAGTCATTCACACTTTCATCTTTGGAAGATATTAGTATGGCAGATGTCAGAAGTGTGCTCTATATTGATGATAAAGATGATCTCTTTTTGGTTAACCAAAAGATAGCTTATCTTGAGAGTAAAGATAATAAAAATAAAGAGTATCTTAGATTGCTAATAACTAAAAATTTGCTTGAATCTGATAGTCTTACGACATTTATCCAGAAACTAAAAGGAGAGCAAATTGAAATAGCAACATCACTAAAAGATTTTACTCTTTCTTCAGCTTCGGATGCGCATATTGAAAGTGTTAGCAACCTGCTTTCTATCTATACTTATAGCAAAGATAACACCGTTATTGATGATGAGGACTTGCCAGAACCAATGCGCTTCCGTAATATAAAAATGTGTATGTTAAATAAGTAAAACTAGTATTTGATAAATGATAAAGAGAGGCTCCGGCCTCTCTTTATTTTATTAATGATTTGGCTATTTCAATAATATCCTCTCTTGAGGATTCAATCATACACATATGCCCACTCTTATGGCAAAAAATCAATCCCTGCTCCAGAACTTCTTTTGAATGGGGAGCAGAAAATCCTCTCCACTCTTCTGGCATAATCATACGATTACCAGCATAAGGTTTGTCAGCGTCAATAGGAACACAAGTTAATGTCCATGAGTTATTTGTTCTTGGGCTAATAAATAGCTTCTTGTTAGACATTTTAGCTGTCAGGTAAGCGCCTGAGTTAATATTACAATCACTGATAACAATCCCTTCAATGCCTTCACTTTGCTTAATGGCTTTCTTTATGTGCTTTTCTTCAGAGATACGTTCTTTCATTTTATAAAGAAAATTATCCAGATATTCGCACGCTGTTTTTAAGGCTAGCATGAATTTAGCATCTATACGCTTATCGTCATCTGTTTTTCTATTGTATCCGCAAATAATCTCTGATGCGGGCCAAATCTCATATCCATTATCATGGGCATCAACCTTTCTAATCAACTGTTCTTCAATCAAAGACATCATAGTGTGATTCATATGTTGATTAAGCTTTTTGTTTTGTTTAAGCCAGCCCCAGATAAGTCCGCATGAAGACATAGGAAGACCATCTTCCCATACTAAGCCTTCTTCATCCTGATGATGGTCAAAGTTGAGCATCTCAAAATTATATGAGAAACCTACGTCAATGACGAAAGCTGAAGGATTGCTTTAGCACGATCCAAAACACCATTTTCTCGCGTTCTAATTACATCATAGGCATGACCGTTAAAATGGTATTTAATCAATAAGGCGATTGCCATTACTTCATCAGCATGAAACTTACGACTATGCGTGTATACAGTAAACATTAAAATATCCCCTTACTTTAAATGACTGTAAGGCACATCATTGCCTTTTCTGAAAATGGAATTGTTACTGTCAGGTGGCAACAAAAGGAAAAGTAAAAGTAAAAAAACGGCAAAAGAAAAAGCAATACTTAATACCGACAAGAGTCGCGTAAAAAATACTGGCTGTGCCGGGCCGCTTTTATAATGTTCATAACTGAAAATTTTACTGTTGTAGGTGTGCTTCATGTCCCCTCCTGTTTTTTATTATTATAACAACTTTCAGGATGGGATACACGCTATTTTTATCAATATGCCAGTTTTATATAGTATTTTTTAAACACTAGATTGGGCGGGTCGTCACAGAGATTATCTCTTCTTTTAAACCATACAGAAACATGTGTTTTATTAACCAAACTATCATTTTTTATGGTGTAAATTTCATAGTATTTATTATTGACAACATTCTTGGCTGTTTTATTTTGGCAAATAGCCTCCCAATCGTATTTATCATCCATATTATTAATGTCTTTATAGATATGATGAACCCCTTTAGACTCCATTACATACCGGCTTATCCATACATTGAATGGCGTATTAATATACTCAAGGAAGGGAATGTTGTTAAGAACAATCTTACTGTTAGGCGTGCGAGGTGGATAGCTATTGATGTAGACGCTCTTCAAATCAAAGAGTTCAGGCCTGCTGTTAATGTCGTAAGCAACAGATGTGGCAAGCTGATCGTTAAAGGCGTCGTCTTCCTTAGCAAGATTAACGTAAATATACATCATTGAGAAACAGTTCAATACGACTAAAGAGAAAAAGATACCTTTGAAAACAATCTTCCGATCTAAGAACTTAATCATACTAAATCCAATAATACTCATGATAGCACCTAAAGACATAAAAACTCGCGCTTCAGAAAACGCCTCTTCTAAAAGAATAAATGGTCCCCATATAAAAAACATCATTGCAAAAGGTGAGGCAAAAACTAATGCTTTTTTTACAACACCTTTAATTGTATAAATTAATACGCTGATATGACTGATGAATAATAATAATCCAATAGTAAACAATAAAAATAATGGTGAGTAAATAAGCGAACTTGCTATAATTTTGAATAAATCAATCACTAAATGCAGTTGAGTGCTAATAGCGTCTACATTTAAGTCAATAAGTTTTGATCTGTCTGTTTGTGCTACAGAGTTAATAAACTTAAGCCAAACGAAATAAACGATTAAACCAGACAGGTAAGTCATGGCTCCAAGGAATAATGTTTTTATTTTATTAGAAGTATTGTTATCCTTAAGAGATAAAAGGAAGCCACCAATAATCAATACTGGATAAATATTCGTTGTAGGCTGGAAAAATGATGCTGCTCCTGCTATTAGTGATAATGCTACAATGAAGCCTTTTGCTGTATACCAGTTCTGTGTATACGCAAGTAAGATTAAGCATACACTAAAACTCATGGGAAAGCTGTCATATTGATAAGACAGGTTTTGTAGATAGAATGGACTCAATATTATAAAGCTTAATGCAATGTGTGAAAATAAAGATTTCCTAATTTCAACCTTTTGAATAAAGTGCGCCATAGTCAATGACAATATCAATATAGACAAAATGTAGTTTAATGGAGAAATATTCAGGATGGCATTAAAGTTGATACTCAAAAAATACATGGTAAAATCGGTAAATCGACGACCTAATATGTCCCAATCATTACCACGAAGCACACGAACATAATCATCCCGATAATGAAGATTGCTGGTGATAAGAGGTAGGATATAAAGACCTAAAAGTATAATGTAAGTTAAAATCCCTTCTCGTAGGGTAAAATCTTTAATTAGGAAAGATTTAATTTTTTCTATCACTGCAGAGTATCCTTTTAAAAAATAATCGATTGAATCTGAATGTATATTATTTTTTGTCTTTATTCAATATTTAAAGTATTGTATTAACAATGCACTAGACAAAAGGATGAACCTTTCTATGATTTTACACTTTTTATCATATTTTAAGGTCGGCATACTGAATACACTTGTTCATTGGTCGATCTTTTTTGCGTTTTTTCACTTCATTCAATCACAATCTATAAGTAATGTTATTGCTTTTGCTATAGCAATGAGTATATCATTTGTATTGAACGCTAAGTATACCTTCAAGAAAAAGATGACGGTGAAAGCGTATCTGCTCTTTGCTGTTTTTATGGCTGCTATCAGTTATGGAAGTGGTTATATAGGTGATGAATTTAAACTTAATCCTTTTATTACGCTAATAGTATTCTCAGGATTAAGCTTAGTCATAGGATTTATTTATTCTAAATTTGTTGTATTTAAACCATGAGGTTTTTATGAAATTATCGTTAGTTGTCCCTGTATTCAATGAAGAACTCACTATCCCAACCTTTATTAAAGAAGTCAGAGAAAAACTCAGCCAGTATGAAGTTGAAATCGTTTTTGTTAACGATGGCAGCAAAGATAATACAGCGGTAGTCTTAAATGATCTTGCTTATAAGGAAGAGGGAATAGTCGTTGTAAACTTTTCCAGAAACTTTGGTAAAGAGCCTGCCTTATTCGCAGGTTTGAGCTATGCTACAGGAGATGTCGTTATTCCTATTGATGTTGACCTTCAGGATCCCATAGAGGTTATTCCACGTCTTGTTGAAAAATGGAAAGAAGGATTTGAGGTTGTTTTGGCTAAGCGCACAGATAGAACATCTGACACATTATTCAAACGTAAAACAGCGGAATGGTTTTATAAGCTTCATAATTCCATATCAACACCCAAAATAGAAAGTAATGTGGGTGATTTTAGACTTATGGATAAAAAAGTTGTTAAGAATATTGTGAAACATATTAAGGAAAACAATCTGTTCATGAAAGGGATTCTCTCTTGGGTCGGCTTTAAAACAACTGTAGTAGAGTATGAGAGAAAACACCGTGTTGCTGGAGAAAGTAAGTTTAACGCATGGAAGTTGTGGAATCTTGCTTTGGAAGGTATTACTTCATTCAGCACGGTTCCACTAAGACTGTGGACATACGTTGGTTTTTTTTGCTCAGGACTCTCTTTCATTTGCGGTCTTATTCTTATTATCAAAAAAATATTCTTTGGTATTAGTTTGCCAGGATATCCATCACTTATTGTGTCTATTCTATTTACAGGTGGAGCAATACTTATGGGCATAGGTGTATTAGGTGAATACCTTGGACGTATTTATCTTGAGGTAAAACAACGACCACGTTATATTATTTCAACCGTTGTAAAAGACAAAGAAGTTGTAGATGAATAAAAAGGGCTTCTGCCCTTTTTTACTTAGTAGGTGAATCGAAGCCATCCAAATAAAACATTCCCATTGTTATGTGTGCCGGGAATATAAGTGGCTTGAAAGTTAAAGTCTTTATACCAAATAGATGCTAAAGGCAGTGCTGCAGGAATAGGGATGTAACTCCAGTTATCCCTCATTGTAATAAACGCAGTATAGCCTAGTCCAAACTTAATGTCTTTATTAGCTTCAAAAGGCCGCCATATTTTTTCCCAACCATAGCCTCCAATAGGCTCCCACTTATTAAAGGAATCTTTAAAAGCCATAATATAAAGACCATTCCAGTTGCCATACTCATCGTATTTGGAAACCCCTGTTCCTAAACCCCAAGGCTTCTCATTATATTTATCAATGTGTTCTTGATCGTAGGTTAAACGGTTATGCCATGTCAGAACAGGAACATATAGATCTTGATCCTTAGATGTATTCCATGTATCCGCAACACTTCCTGTAAAACTATTGTAAGTGTTATTAATGAAAGATGTATCAAGGGCGCTACAGTTAAAGCTATAAAGTCCTAACATGCCTGCCATGAGGCTCCTTCTGATTGATTTGGTCATGGTTCCCTCTTGTATTATTTTATTATAATGTGGTATAGTACCTTTTCTGAAAGTCATAATCAATTATAAAAGGTTAAATAACTATGATTAATAAATCTTATAGCATACTTGATAATGGAACTGATATTATGCTAACTGTAAATGTTTTAGATATAAAATCAGACAGTCCATTATGCTTTGAGAGAGATGATAATCATCTTCTAGTGAGGTCTAAGGGAAAAGCTATCGCACGATATAAAGATATTTCATATAACGTATGGGACAAAATAAACACAGGGTGCTGCTTTCTTGTGGAGTTCGGTCCTCTAGGCGCAGTAAAGGAGCATGATATCATACTGTCTTAGTCATGCTCATATCTCTTATAGAACTAAAAAGAATCTTTTATCAAAAGCTCGGTTATAAAGCACATCAATATTATTAACGAGCTTATAATAACATCCAATACGACTATGTATGTCATAACCCTCAATAACGGTTGCCTGTCTCTTCATTAGCGGTAAAACTGATTGTGTGGCACATAGCTTCTTGATATTTGGGATGTCAGTTATATGTGGCATCTCATTCCATGCCTGAATAATGGCCTCTACTTGAAAAGCAGTATCATCATTTGAATGATACGTTTCAACCTTAAAGGTGAAAGGCTTACCATAAGAAAGCAAACTGTTCCTGAACTCACTCCACGGATCACGTAATACAATTCTTCTAAGGTTAGAAAATGTTTGGAAGCACTTTTCTATCTGCCATATAAACTGCTGACGCTGAAGATCGGATGCTTCAAGCATTTTCTCCATATAGCCAATAGATAAGTCATAATCTTTTTTAATGCTCTCAACATGCTGCCAGCTTGCATAAGTGATAGGAAGCTTAGCAATGTCTTTGTCAAAAGGATTAATATTCATCTCATTCAATCTAAGCCATCCAATCTGCTCTGATTTCATTCGAGGACCCCATTGCCATGAGTTGATGACATGAATGAAAGGAATCAGGAAATAACACATGCTTCTATACACATCATAGCGAGCACGTCTTACTGTTCGGCTAAAGCGGTTCTTAATAAAGCGTCTCAATAAAGGTAGGCCATATTGATTGAGTAGATCTTCAAACTCTTTAACTTTGGGGTGATGAATATAATTCCCTTTATCATCTTTTATTCTCAAGTTAACCAAGTAGTTTTGTGGAAGGGTGTTTCCTTTTTGAAGGTAAGGCGTTATCTCAGGATGTCTGGCCTCCAGAACAAACAGGCTTCGTCCTGAAATCTCAAAGCTATGCATAGTCGGTATCACTCGATACATGTTCTCTATCAAGCAGACAATTTCTTCAAGCTTTAAAACAATGGAGTGGGCATATAAACAATGCCATTCTCTCCAAGGGAGATTGCTAAAATGATTAGGGTCAACAAAGTTCTTCGGAAAAAATGCCATAGATAATTACCTCTCAAATATTAACCTTTCTTTTATCCTATCTCATTTCGTTATAATATCCAACTTATTTTCTACGTGAGATAATCTCTTTTTTATGCCAGACTAAACGCTTATAAGATTCCAGCGAATAAGGAAGAAACTTATTGAAAAAATCCTGATTGAAATTTCGTGTTTCCAGCAGGCTTTTATTCTTAATAAAGTAGTTAAATACCGTATAGAGATTAAGCCCATATTCTGCATCAGTTCGTGCAATATCACTGTTCATAATAGTTTCTTTGAATAGCGAAAAGTAAAATAGTCCGTCTTTAAAATTATGGTTTGATATCTTTTTAAATAAAAAACAAATAATAGTAACGAGGAGAGATCTAACTCTTTCTATTTCAAATGATATTGATGATCGTTTAAATTTTCCATTTATATTTGCAAGACGTGCTCTGAGACACGCAATAGGATTAAGGATATAAACAGCAGTGCTATCTTGAAAATAAGGTTCGCAAAACTTATCAAGATGGGTATATATTTCCTTACGAGTAAATCCACAAGGTGTATCAATGATATCAATAATGTTAGCGCCATCTATTTGCTCATTGTAAAAGGAAAGCTCTTGATATGCTTTAGTGCTTCCATCAACATGCTGTGTTCTAAGTAGAGCAATAGAAGGAGGTTGCCCACAAGTATTAAGGCTGAAAGGTAAGTCCCATGCTTTAGCAATAATAGGAATATCTTCTTTAGTGCATATATAATCGATATCAAATGAGAAAAGCTTTTTATTTTTTAGTATTTTCTGGTTGAACATGTGTTGATAACGCCATACCCAATAAGCAACAGATTGACCTCCCACGACGATAAGAGGTGATGTTAGATTCAGATCTTTGACATCCTTATTAAGTAAATGAAGCTGCTCTAAAGGATGAAGAAATTCAATCATAGGTAATCCTTTAAGTTAATAGGCTTTAAAAAAGGATCTTCAGGATCTGGCAAGATATTATGAGAAGGTAATGCTCTATCTGAATCTGCATTCTTGTAGTAATGAGATTTATCCTTATTCTTTGCATTATTCAGGGAGTCATGATTCTGTTTGTCCATAGATTATTACTCGGCAGGAAAAATAGCTTGAACAATAAAGAATAAGGCAGGATTGCTCTGAAGGCGAATATATTTTACACCGTCTTTCATCTCAACATATTGAATATCTACGCCTGTGATAATAACGTGAGAAAAGTCTTTCAATGTAATGACTTTATAGTTCCTCTGTTTTATTTTTACAACGTACTGAAAATGAGAGATGTTGTTAAGTGTAATTTTAGATATGTTTACCGATTCAGTTTTACCAAGAAAAAGACTTTCTTTTAAATTTTCTTGCAACTGTTCTACTTTATTCCCCGTTTTATTCTTCATTGTATTGAACTGGGTAATCATAAACCCAATGAGGCAGGAAAGTATAATTAAGAAAGTAGTCATGGTGATTTCCTTATTGTTGTAGAAAAGTAAATATTATCATAAGGCGCTGATGGAATGCTAACTTTATTTTAAATTAGAGAATGTGGAATGGTTTTTCTCATTGTAATGATATCATGAATCACTAATAAGAAGCAATAAAAAAGCGTCCGGCTGGACGCTTAATCAGTTATTTTTTCTTTTTCTTTTTACCACTGGATACATCCTCAGCTTTAGGCTTCTTAGCTTTAAGATACTTCTTAAGCTTTGTTTTTCATAAGTGGGACATTCTTTTTAATATCTCCCTCTAACACAAACTCAAAAATAGTCTCGTCAGGATCACATGTGGTTTTATTGATTTCAACCTTATTGGAATAGCATTTATCAAGGAGCGGCTGAACGAAGTGATGGTGAGCGTCTACCCCTATCTGAATGAGTAGGTCGCAGTCCTCAACAGCAAGGCAAGCAGCCTGCCAAGCAGAGAATTCGGTATCAAGCTTTAGCCATACCAGATTAGGTCTTACAGTATGGGTATCACTGCAGCGAGGACACTCTGTATGTTTATCCCATTCTTTTTTGATTTTAAAGACTTTTCCACATCCGCCTACAGTATTATCACAGAACATTTCAAAAAGAGATCCATTAAGATGGATAATGTTTTTTCCTCCTACACGTTCAAACAGGTTATCTACAGCAAGTGTAATAATAGAAACATCGTACTCTTCCTGAAGAGATGTTAACTCTTTATGAATACTGCCGGGAGAAATGGATTTAAACTGCTCTCGTTTCTCATTATAGAATGAGTAATAAAGTTCTTTATTTTTATAAAAGGCTTTTAGATCAGCAATATCTTCAATGAGGTTATTATCCCAAAAGGCATTTCTGTCCTGCATATCGGGAATGCGAGATTTCTTATAGAAGTCTTCTCCGATAATGAAGGTTAACTTTTTAGTTCTTTACTGAAGAGGTTCTTAATACTTCTTTGAAGTGAGTCTAACACACTCATGGATACTCCTTTTTTATAGTTCTGTGTTGTTATAGGGATAAAATAAAGGATAGGCACACTTTGTCAAATGCTAAAGTTGATGAAATAATGATTAAAAGGTATTATATTATTGATAAATATTTTACTTTTACTGATTTTTTGTGTTTCTATAAAATCACACGTTAAAATGATGTTTAGGAGATGCTATGTATTCAACGGAATTTATAATTGAAGCTTTGTTAGATGTAATGAAAGCAAAAGAGTATGGCTTTAAAGATGTTAACCACGTGTTTAAGAATAGCCAAGTTGAGGATTGGGAAGTTGTGGAAACAATAGAGATTTCTCCAGACAGATGTATTAAAGGATTTGATCCTTTATTTGGTTGTTTTGATAATAAAGCTAAAAGTGTGGTCATCAATGAGCTGAATGGTGATTTCATGGCAATGCCTATTCATGAGAAAGGTTATCTTAGACGTATAGAGTATAAAAAGGGCTTTAATTTATCTTCTTTAGATATTATTGATAATGATAGTTGCTTCAGGCCTTATGTATATCTGTTTGAAAACGAAGAGGGTATTTATTTTCCGTATAAATATAAAATAGAAGAGGTGTTTGATTTTTCGATTTCTTCTTATCTTAGTCAGAAGACGATTTAGATACTTATCTTGATGAGAGAAAAAACAGGAATTACTTTAAAACCATTCTAAATGAGCGCCTATTGAGTTCCAGCAATAAGAGTCGTGATTATACAGAAATGGTTAAAAAGATGCTTAAAATAGATAATGAGGGCGTTGACGGGGCTATAGCGGTATTTAATAAGATTAAGAATGACTACGATCCACAAGATGTAGCAGTTATTGTAGAAATAATTGAGAAATTAATCTTACACATTATTCTATTAACAATGGTGGGGATTGCGGTAAGTTCTCCTTTGCGGTAAGAAATGTAGAAGATGATGTGAACACAGAGGATTCCTTCTCACTGGTTGTTCTTGAGAACTTCTATAACAATGATGAGATTTGCTCTTATGGTTTCCATGCTAAAGAAGAGTATTTATTCGATAGAAACTATTTACGGGAAGCTGTTAATACAATGGTGTTAATGTTTGCCCCAAGTGATATAAAATAATAAGGAGTGTATTATGAGTAGAGTAATAAAGATAAGTAAAGAAATGTTAAATAAAGCGTTCCGGGAACATTATAGTAGCTATTGTGATGAGAATGAATATGATGAAGGCTTTGATGATAATATATATGTTGCTTACGTCGATCTCGAAGGTGATCTTGTTTTTGAAAATAAAGAAGAGATAGAGGCTGATGAGGCATATGTTATCTATCAGGTATTCACTGAAGACTTATTTGAGTATATCGATGTAGTAGAAGATTACTATGATGATCGTAAGGTTCGAGATTTCAAGGAAGAGGTTGAGGCTGGTTTTAGTAAAGCAGGTGAAGAGGTTGTGATAGAAATAGCGTAATCAAACTACATACTAAAGTTATATATTGCCGCACGGCGGGAGTCGAGCGGCCTTTTTTATGCCCGAAATAAAAAAGCATCATTATTATTGATTTGTTATGAGAGTTTGTTAAGGGCTTTGATGATTTCTTTTTTAGTAATTGGGCCGTCAAAGAACTGATGTTGTAGTTCAACAATATCAGTAGGATTTTTAACATGAGTCTTAATATACTGGTTTATCTCTGATTCATCCTCTTAGTAATTTGTTTTTCTTTGCTCAACACTGGAAGAAATCTGGATATAGTTTTATTTTGACTTAGACGAGAGGATGCCTTACGTAATTTTCTCTTGTTGTAGCGAAGTCTTAATAAAGTCGTAATAACGGATAAGCTTGTCATAATAGAAAGAAGTGTCAACATTGTATAACTTGAGGTGCTATAGCTTGAGCCAAAAATTAGAATAGTGGTTAATATAGAGAGAAGCCAGTTTGTAAAAAATAAATGGAATGACGGAAAGTTGTCTGAATAAAAGGTTGAAAAATGAGACACCGAATTCAAATTTAATTTCATAGTGTTAGCTATATTGATAAGGCGTTTATTCTTCTCTGAAGGCTTATTGTCATATTTGATAGATTTAACATGAATGAAAGAATCCCCTGCGAAGGAGATACCAGCAAGCTCAGGTGCTTTCTTTCCGCTGTGATTAAGACTGTTATGTGTCAATGTGATAAACTGTGAGCCTTCATATAGCTTATACATATAATAGTTATCAGCGTTGTCTTGATTAAGAATATAGGTTGATGAGCTACCTTCGGGCTGATAGATGATCTCAAAGTTGTTATCCATATTGATTTCTGTTTTTATCACTTTACAGTAGGCGATAAACATATATTTCTCCATTCCGCACGGCGGATAATAATCGACCTTGTCGAAACAAGCCGTATTTTTTAATTAAAAAGTATAGCGTTTCTTTTTAGTAGGCAGGACGTCAATCATTTCCTGAGCTTGTTCTGCGAATAAAGGCACTTGTTCTGTTGCTGGTCCAAGATAATACTTAGCAAAAGGTTTTTCTTGAAGAGGCTGGGTCAACCCATTCACTTTTAAACTCTTCAGGGCCTGTGTATTCGTCAGATGAAATCATGTTTATCTCAACACGTCTTGGAAAGGCGCTTGTTGGACAAGTATGTTTGCTGGGTAGACTTGAGCACTTGTTCCTATCTGAACAAAGAGATCTGCTGTTTCGCAGTGATGAATAGCCCATGACCAATCATTTGTGTCTAATGCTTCACCAAACCAGACAATCTTAGGTCTGACAGAGCTAGTATTCCCACATGACGGGCAAGGGGTTTTATGTTGCCATTGACCATCAAAAGAGAAAGTGTGTTCACAGCCGTGTTTGCTGGCCTTTACATATAAGTTCAAAGAGGGAGCCATGAAGATGAATAATATTCTCAGGATTACTGCCTGCGCGTTCATGAAGGTCATCTACGTTTTGGGTAATGATAACGACCTCAAAGTCTTTTTCGAGATTAGCCAATGCGATGTGCGCTGCATTAGGTTCAGCTTCCTGAACATTCTCACGTCGTTTGTTATAGAAGTCATGAACCATTTGAGGATTACGATAAAAAACCTTCGCGTGAGGCAACATCTTCGATTTTGTGTCCTTCCCATAGGCCGTCTTTCGCATCTCTGAAAGTTGGGATGTTGGATTCTCTGGATATACCTGCTCCTGTGAGCACAACGATTTTTGGTTTTGACATGATTATAACTCTCCTATGATATAAATGGCTATTATAGAATGAAAAGCGAATATAAAGCAAGCATAATAAAAGAGAGTCGCCTCTCTTTTATATGGTATTTAAGAATGTTAGTTAGAATTATGACATTTTACGGCGAGGGGCGCTTGGTTTGTTTTCCTCAGACTCAAGTTTAGAAGCTTTATTTTCTATTCTTTCTTTGATGAAGTCAGAAATAGCTAAATCAGGATTAGCTTTGAGCTTTTTAATGAGGTTCTGTTCGATTTCCTCAATCATTTTACCTGCTGTTTTATCGGCGGCATCGGCGGCTCTTAATATAACATCAGGCGTAGACTTCAGGAGAGTTGCCCATCCAATATCATAAGCGTCATGGTTCTTAAGGAACGCTTCATCTTTTTGCTCATCTGTTGCTTTAAGTCCAAAGTGGTTAATGATAGCCAAGGCGGTCAGGTTAGCAACAAGTTCTTCTTCAGCGCGGTATTTATCATCTTTGTGATAAAGAGCAGCACATTCGCGTTTATAGCGTCTGTCATCACCGTAGGGCGTGTTCCAATTTCATGAGCAAGGGTGCTTATTTCTTCTATGGCTGAGTTAAAGGTAGAAGAAGGGGCCATGTTAATCTTATCTGTAGTTGGTGAATAATAGCAGGTTCTCTTTTCGCCAAGGTATTTTCTCTCGATAGTAACGGGGGAGGTTTCCAGTAAGGCATTAAGGATAACAGCTATTTCTTGAGGAGTGGCTTCTGTTTTGCCAAAGTCCATATTGAGTTTCATTTTGGCAGAAGGTTCGCCTTCGATATCATTGATATGGAAAACATGATCAAAAGTGCGTGATGATTTATAGACATCGGCAGTCTTCTCTTCATTGGTTTCGGTATCATGAACT